>CATIWR010156503.1:0-56933 GCA_949677035.1 Omphalea diandra
AAACAAAATTAATTTTATTTTATAGATCACCATTCTTGACAAATATTAAAGCTGGAAAAAGAAAATTAAAACAAATTGTAATAAATACAAAGTTGCATAGAAGGTAATAGATTTTATAATCTTTAGATGATGGATTTCTACTGTTTTGTCAGTTAATACAGATTGATAACTACATATAACTTACAATATATACAATAATTTTAATCTTACCATAAAAAACAAAAACAATAAAAATAAACCTTTTTGTTAACCAAATGAATAAATAAATAAAAGTAGCAGATAATGAAAAGCCAAATGTAGACACCATGTAAACATCACTGTTCCTTCAAGGAAAATTCCAAGTTCACACTCATTAATATAATTAAACCAAGTAGCCAATGCTATTCAAATTGCAATTTCCTTGAGGTTAGTAGAACAAAATTAAGATGAAGAAATTTTGAATGTTTCATTAACTTTAATAACATAAAAATCTATTGATTAACTCATTAAATTTTTGTTTCATTCTACTTCTTCAACTATGGTATGAGGTTTTTCGTATAAACAATTTTTTTTTTCAAAATATGAATAAATAAATTATGGCAAAACTTTTATGCATTGCCAATTTGATGATTAAATTGGCAGTTTGTTATATAAGTAATCTGATAAAATGTATGTTTATTTTATAATAAGATTTTAATTTTAAGTTATATAAAAATAAAAAAATAAAAAAGTGGTTGTGCTATGGTATATACAAATTTCCAGGGAGCATGAGGACTCATTTTCTTTGTCCAATTTGGCTAAAGTCGGCTATTATGTATTTATTTGTGTAATGTGTTGTGCTTGGAATTTTGTAATTGTAATACTTGGGTATTTGCACTTTATAACTATACAAATAATTCAGAAGTATTAATTTGGACATCTACTTAATATAAATTAAACGAGTTTTAATTAAATAATTATAAAGTCTGATTATAAAATCGTAAAAACATATTATGAGCGGAGTGGACCTGGGCCTAATGGTGCAACAGTGCTAAACACTTGGCTATAGGCATCCCCAACTCTTCTGGAAATACCAGATGAGATTATGATATATATATATATATATATATAAAATTGAGAGTTACTCCGCAACATAAAAAGATCCATCTTTAATATAACTCACAATATTCAAACTCACAATTATTTAAGTTTTAAAGCTCCTAATTATAGTAAAACAGTCTCAATATCACGTAAATTCAATAAAATAAAATTTATATAATATATTTTGAATATAAATTTTTATGAAAATTATGAAGTATTATCAATAAAAATAGAAAAAATCAAATAAATGACTTTTAATGATTATATGATTCATTATTTTATATGATGAACTTATTTTATATAGATAAAAATACCTGACAGAATTATGTGTATAGACATATATAATATCTACTTAGTAAATGTGTTAATAAATAGCAATTCTAATATTTGAACTTTATCATTCTTTCATTTGTAAAGGACAAGATTAAATTATCAATGTAATTACACTTTGAAAATTTTTTTTATATCAATTATTATGTAATATTTTTTCCAAAGCAACGTACGGGTATTTACATATATATATATATATATATATATATAATGAATGATGTATAACTATATAAATCATCTTACACTATTTCTAAAATTTCCAATGTTACATATTTAATTTTATAAATTACTATTGGGTTTGCAGTGTAGTTTCATGATTTTTTTTTTTTAATGGCTGTATCAATTACTTTAAATGCTTTGATAATCATTATATTCTAATGCATCACTATATTAAATATTAAAGTTTTTTATGATAATAACAAATTGGTAAAATTGAATTTTATTTTTTAGTGAAAATTGAACTCTTGATTTAAGCTTCAATGTGAATGAGGGTAATTCATTCTGCCTCTTCTAAAAAAAAAAAATCTATATTAAAATCTTATACTTCATCCGTTTCACAATATTTGTAATTTTTAAAAAATATTTTTATTTCAATATATCTATTATTTTACAATATCAAAATAATATTAATTAGTTTTTTTTTCAACGTACTCTGATCACTCTTCTCTCTCTCTTTTCACTTTCTCTTTGTGATAGATTTTTGGTTAAAGACAAAATAGAGATATATTATTTCTTAATAATGAAAATTATTTTTAATTAATTATTTTCTTAATTTATATGCATGACATTAGAACAATAATACTATGAAACGAAATGAGTATATTGTTTCTTCTTTTATTTGAGATATTTGGTGTGTTTGGTCATTCGCTTCTAGATTTTGAAGGCAAACACATTTCTTCAGTTGATCTACTTGTTGACTTCTCTTATCTTTTTTTTTAGAAAAAAAAATTCTCTAGAGTGAAATTTAATATACTTGAGATGGACAGCAAAATGAGTATATTTATGAGTTTAATATCTGGCCCTATGGGTAGAATAATTAATTAAAATGTGAAGTTGAAGTGCGAAAATATAAATTTATGGATAAAAAAATAATACTTTTTGTTTTATATATATATATATATATATATATATATATATATTAAAATGAGTAGATTTAGTGATCAATTGCTTAAATTATACATAACTTATTCTCTTGATGATGAGCATCACTAAATAAGATTTCTCATCCTAAAAAAAAAATTTTTTAAAATGATATTTTTTTTATAGTAATTGACTTTTATGTAGAATAAAGGCATACTCTTTACCTTGACATGAATATATTTGAGTCTTGACATTACGTGTTTCTGGCGGTGATGTTGGCAAAATCATTTCTCAAGAGCAGCACAAATAATGAGGAAGCGTTGCATATGGCCAGTGCCACCATAAATAATATTGTAATATTATATTATATTTTGATAATTGAACTTTTCAATGTAGAAAATAAAATATTTAACAATATCACGCATCTAGAAACTTGATGCTAAATGCGATTTTTTAAATAAAAAATTTATTAATAAAAATTAATAAACGTAATTTGTAATAGATAAATAATTTTAATTACATTTAAAAAATACAAACGAATTTTGTTATAAATATGAGTTTTTTCTTTAAATTTCATCGATTTTGTTGACAGAACGATTGTATACAACACTTTGACTGTGTTTGATATATTGACAAAAAACACATTTTATTCAATAGCTATATTAAGCCGCAAATCGACTTTATTGTTATTTGACTAGTATTTAAACTAGTCCGATCTTTTGAATATTAAACTCAAACTTTTTTTAACTCTCGTGATAGAAGATAAACAAACTCTTAAAAAAATAAACAAACAAATTTCTATAAAAAAAAAAAGACAAAATGAAAGACACATAATATTTCACCAATAAAATTAATATACAATTAAGAAAAATAAATATAACATAAAATATTAAATGGATTTTTAATCAAATAAAATTCATCGTTATTGCTGAATGTTCTTAATTTATTTTCAAATATTGAAATCTTAGTAATCATAAGATATTCTTTTATATATCGTTAATTTGTAATATATTTTTTCAAATTCACTACTAACAAAATATAAAAAATTTTATTATTAAAATTTATAAATTTTGATAAATTCATATAAATAAAATAAAAATATGATTTAATTATTTATTATTGTTGAAAAAATTACGAGATGAAGAAAGAAAGAAAGTATAAAAAATGAAGAGAATGATTTGATTACCATTGATGATAAAAAAAAAAAAATCATGAACAATAACTAAAAAAATTCAAAGAAAAGTATATATAAGTGGTGGCTAGAATTTTTTTTTTTTTGATTTCCGCTGATTAAAATATATACTTTCATATTATATTAGAAATGATGCTAGATGCGATTTAATAAAATGTTATTAATTACTATTAATGTTTAGATTAGATTGGACGAGCTTAATTATAATAAATAATATATAATAATAATAATAATAATAATAATAATAATAATAACATCAACTCTTTTTCCTTTATCTTGTGCTGCTGCTGCTTCTTGCCTCACACATGTTCCTTTAAACCGTCTCCCACCCCTGGACTTAACCATTTATTTCATTGCTCAGACTTTCTTTCCGTTTGTAGTATTTGAAGTTGATCGTTTCTTTCTATATTGTATTGTACAAAAATTGAGAAATGCAAATGTTGGCATGCAATTCTAGGACCCTGAAAAAAAACTTCACCTCCTACTCATGTCCATGGATTCGATATTATTGCCACGAGACGTAGTTTCTTCTTCGTGGGTCGACAGTTCTTATCTTCTCTCTCTTTTTGCTTTGATAAGTCACCCCACTCCATCTCCATTTCCAGGTCAAGCATTTTGTTCTCTCTTTTTTTTTATCTAGCTTTTAATAGCATACCGTTTGTTTTCTCCGTTTAGACCCTTTTTTCCCCTTCATTCTGTTTGTTGAAGTAATTTTTAGTGCCTTTTTAGTAATCGGGTTTGTGATTATAGGAGCATAGTTTGCATTTGTTTTTTTATTCAATTTTTTTTTTATAACCAATTCGCTTCCAAACAAAAAACTCTCTTCTTTTTCTTTTTTCAAGAAAACTTTAATTTCCCCTTCTCTTTCTTTCTTTTTTTTTTTTTTTTTTTTTTTCCTTTTTCATTCTTGCTTATTAAATTGTTTTTTTTTTTTTCTTTCTTTAGACAATGTGCAATAGCTACCAAATATTTAATGGGGCATTTTTCTCCATTTCTAAGGCTTAATCACTTTTTTTAAAAGCTTCATTAAGAGAGTGCGAAAATATATGGTAGCTATTAATACTTATCCAAATGTTGACCATGTCTGGAAGTTTTTTATGTTTATAACTTTAACTTTTGCAAGTTCTTTGCTTTGTTGTGTGTAGGGCTTTTAGAGATGGCACCAAGTATGTGTGTGAAGAAATATGCCAAAGTAGCCCTGCTGCCACAACACGGCGAATGTTGCTCTCAAGCCTCTTCATGTATATGTGTGTGAAGAAATACTACCAAAGCCTCTTCATGTATCCTACATTGTACTTATCAGGTCCGCACAATTCAGCTTATGCTGCAGCTTGAAATTTGATTTCGGATTGTGTTATCAATTTCTCCAGGGAATTTGGCTTTTTGAAAAATTTTAGGAGTAAATCCGATTAATTATGTACTGTGTGAAATTTATTTTTGATAATGGCTGACAATTCCTTTGAAACTGAAGTTAATCAATGTATTTGTTTCAAGAAAATAAAGAACTATAGCAATGTGGCTGTAACTTGTCAATGAAGCATACATAGCTAGTATGAAGCTAACATTATCTGATAAGTAAGCTTTGGTAGCACGGATCATCAAAAAGTTTTTGAAAATATAACTGGAAAAGCCCTTGTATTCAGATGACTTATTGGGTTTTAGTTCTCTAAATAATTGTAGTCAGCTGAGTTATTCGTTCTTTATGGTAAGCAAAGAAGAAGTGGGATAATTGTGTGCTCAATGGATGATGGCAGGCATTTTTTCTAATGTATTGGCTGCTTGATCCATAGGTTTGTCATAATTGTCATTTGAGCATATAAAATTTTTTATTTGGTTTCGTTCCTTGTTTCCAACTGAATTCAAGGCATGCAGTATGCAATGCATGTAACTTAAATGAATAATGTGTCACCTGATTTGGTCCGACATCTTAATTTGTCTTCCATTTTATTGTACTGGTCCATTTTTGTCATACACTTCATACTGGATTATGATTGAAGTAGTACTGATCAGTTCTTTGCCGCTGCACTTGTGATAAATTGCTGATAAATAGCCCTAGCACTTGGGGATCCATCTCTGACAGTTGAAGAAGTAACTCCTCCAGTTTTTCCTTCTGTACCACTCTTCCCTACTGAGGTTTGTTTTCAACTATATAAGCTAGTTCTCATTTCCTGTAGTAAGTGATTTATTACTAAGTTTCACATTCCTAAATCTTTTGGGCCTATTTTCAGGAAAGAAGTGTCCAACTATTTGAAAAGGATACGTACTCTGTCATCAATATTTTTGACGTTACATTGCGCCCACAACAAAATGTAACTGGTGTTGAGGTATTTTTGTGCTCTGTTGATTATCAGCTAAATGAAAGTTATATAGAAGCCTAGAAACCTGACAAGGTCATGAGGTTTACTCCCCAATTAACCAGAGCAAGATTTGATTGTTTTAACATGTCTTGGGCTTGTGATGGTTCTTTTATTGCATTTTAATTCCTGGTGTACCCATTTGCAGATTCCTGAAGGAAATGGTTCTGGTGTAATTTGGGATAGACAGGGACATATTGTGACAAATTATCATGGTAAGAACTATGTAAGGAGCTCATCAAATTCTACTATTTAAGTTAATATGCTAGGATTCTTGGAACTTAGATGTTACTAGATAGTTACCTTTTGCATGATGGATTTTATTGAGTGAAGTTGCAGTCAGTCTCGAATATTTTCATGCTTCTCTGTTATTATTGGTGCTTATGACTTTTGTATTATCAAAAGGCTTATTACTAAATCACTGATCAAGATACAGCAGGTAGTTTCTTCATCAGAAACTCTGTGGAAATCTTCCTCATCTTGATTTCCATTTTTATTTAAGTTCTTTTTTTTGGTTTACTATGTAGTCTAGCATGTCTTAAGCAAAATAGTTTGATGTGATTAGGTGTTGGTAACTCCTTTTGACTGTAAATCTTAAACCCATTTGCTCTTTCTTTGTAATGTCCAGTGATAGGCAATGCCCTTTCGAGAAATCCAAGCTTACAGCAAGTTGCTGCACGAGTTAATATTCTGGCATCAGAAGGGTGAGGTATAGGAGTGCAAAACTTTCGCAGATAAAAACAATTATAATTATTGCTAATGCTGCACACAATTTTCTCATTCTTTATGGTTTTTTAAAAGGGTACAGAAAAACTTTGAAGGTAAGTTGATTGGTGCTGACCGTGCTAAGGACCTTGCTGTCTTGAAGGTATTTCTTCCCTTATGCTCTTTCTTCTATTTTTCCAGAATTATACTCTTTTAGGTAGCAGTTGAGAACTTCTCTAATAGTGAGGTCAATTCCTTAGTTTCCTCATAAAGCCTGCCATGAAATAAACTCTCGAATATGGGCTTATAATTATCTTTTCTATGTCATTGGATGCTCGGTGTGGCTGGAATATACAGTTCTCATGTAGGTCAAGTTTCCAGTATAGTGTTTTTTTTTTATTATAATATAGGTTTTAAGATCTTTGAAATGCTAGGTAGAAGCATCTGAAGATCTGCTGAGGCCAATTAAGGTGGGGCAATCCTCTTCTCTAAGAGTTGGGCAGCAATGTCTTGCAATAGGAAATCCATTTGGCTTTATTCATACTCTAACTGTAGGAGTAATCAGTGGATTGAATAGAGATATTTTCAGTCAAACGGGCGTCACAATTGGTGGCGGAATCCAAATAGATGCTGCCATCAATCCTGGGAATAGGTTAGCTTTTATAATAATTCATACTGAAATATAGTTTCTTTCTTGTTTTCAAGATGTCTTGGATGCTTTCATTTACTCCTGAACCTGTATTAGTCATGTGTTACAATGGTTGCTTCCATTATTTTATCTATGCTTCGTATGCTATGACACTCATATTGCTGTACTTCAATCCCAGTTTCTTCCCTTTCATTGTCCTTTCTTTAATTTATGAATTTATTTGATTTTCCCTTCCATTATTCTCAATATAATAGAATTGGACAAAGATGTATAATGGATTAGTAGAAATAAAAAAGATTCTTGAATTCTGCACTATTACTGTTTACTGTTTCTTCTTGTTATGGCAGCGGACGTCCTCTATTGGATTCTAAAGGAAATCTTATTGGGATTAATACTGTGATTTTTACTCAGGCAGGTGAATTTTGTTAATAACTTTTTTAATTTGGATGACGTAATGTGAATAGAAACAGTGAAGATAATATTATTTATGTAATTTTGCAAATTTATTGTCTCAATATTGGCCTGTACATTTAACTTTTTTTCCACTCCATGTAATTTTGGTGATGGGCATGAATTAATAATAATTAGTTTATGTTAATCATGAGCAAAATGGCCATAACTACCATCTACTTTCCACTGGAATTTATTTGTTGGTTTGCTTCTGCAGGTACATCAGCTGGCATAGGGTTCATCATCCCATCCTCAACAGTGCTCAAAATTGTACCTCAGTTAATTCAATTCGGAAAAGTAAGTTATATTGCTGTTGTCTCTATGATCATACCTCCTTGTCCTGCATCATTATGTACTTTTTTTAGCTTACTCAATTTCAGTAGTATTATCTTGTTTGCTCTATGAAATTTTGTCAACTGAGGATGAAGATATATAAAACTGCCAACACTCGTCTTTTTAGGTTGTTCGACCTGGTTTGAATGTGGAATTTGCACCTGATCTGGTTGCAAATCAGCTTAATGTTCAAAATGGAGCTCTTATCCTGCAGGTATTGCCTTGCATAGGACATTTACACATAAATGGATATTAATATCGCTCTTTGTAAATATGCATCTAGTGTAGAAGTTTTTCCAGACATCATTGATGATTGTGAGTTTACTTAATGGTGGGAATAGCCTTGCAGCAAAGGCTGGGTTACTTCCTACAACAAGGGGTTTTGCTGGAAATATTGTTCTTGGGGATATTATCATTGCAGTGAGTAACAAACCTGTGAGCTACCTCTAGCTGAAACAGTTCATCTGCCTATTTGTCCATTTTGTTCTTGTGTTTTTGAGCTGCATGATTAATCAAGCTGTCTTTTAATCTGTTCTGAACATGTGTTGAACCTGTCATTCGCTAGATTTGAACCCTTTAGGTCCTTGATAACCTTACCTTACACTTTCAACTGGGCCTTGGCTCCAATTAACTACTTTTTATTCATTGAAAAGGTGATTGAACATATTTGTTGATCTTGATATTAATGTTTATGTCTTTATGCTTTCTTTCATCAGGTCAAAAGCAAAGCAGAGTTATACAAAGTGTTGGATGACTATAATGTGGGAGATACAGTAACATTGAAGATCCAGAGAGGTGGTAAGAATTTAGAGCTACCTTTCGTGATAGAGGAGAAAAGTTCATGACAGTTTTTAAATATTCATTTTTATGTATGTCCATTTGTTACCAAATATATATATATATATATATATATATATATGTCTTTACATTATATAAGAAGAAAAGAATTATGTATGAGTAGATTAAAATGAAGCAGTGAGAGTGAAGATACTCCATGGAGGCATTTGACATTGTTACTTTTAGCAGACTGAAAGAACATTCTTTTTTACTGTTTACTGTTTGTTTTTTAGTCTTTAGTCTTGTGTGTAACCCTTCTGCTCAAGGTCACTCGTGTAGGTGCTGTTAGCCTTGACACAAAGAATCTCAACCTATATTCTATTGGTGAAAGGTATATTAATGAGGAAAATATTATGCTGTATGTTGAAGAAGAATGTGGCAGGAGTTGTGAACAACAAACGTTTGGCTGGACCTCAAGTGTACTTGTGGTCTTGGAGTTTCAAATTTGGAAACGACAGCAATAGAAATCAGGTGATGAAGATGGGTGAGAGATTAAGCAAGGCAGCGAAAGAGATTTAAACTTACAGTTCTGTAGAATTTGGCTAAGCTTGAATTGCCTGTCAATAACTACTTGGTGATTATGCTTTTCATTACCAGCTGCGGTAGCAAGTATGTGCAGAGGGGATATTTTTGTAAGGGTGCCACTTCCCTTGTCTTGTCTTGCTAGTTGCTGCCACAGACTTTAGTTTCTTGGGTTACTTCTTTCCATCCTTGAAGGCAAGGATGAGCTTCATAGGAAGGGTGTTGGTGTATCCTGCCATAATGAATTAGCTAGCCAATATTAGAATTAGAAATCCATATTATACAAGGTCTTAGATAACTGATTTGCATTATATCTAGATATTAAGAAATACGATAATAAAAATTCTGTTTTCTCTCTCCAATTATCTCTTATTTTCTCTCTTCTTCTCCTCAAGATTTCTACATTTTGTCTCTTCTCATTCTTCTCATTTGCTTCTTTTTTATTATCTTTGCTACTTTTTTCTTCCTTATCTTGTCAATTATCGATTACCAAACACTAATATTCCTTGGAGTTACAATATTTTTCTTTTGTTTGGAAAAAAAAAATAGAGAAAAAATGAGAGGAAAGAATGTAAAAGCATATTAAAATTTTCCCTCCCCATGTTTCAATTGAGGTGTAAATGAGTGTAATTGTAAATTATGATTATGCCCCTCATTTTGTAATTAAAAATATCATTGGAGGACAAATTTGATATTCAATCATTTTCCACCTCTTTTTCTACAATATTGGGAGGAAAATTTTTGGTGGGCCCCTTATATATTTTTCTCCTTCCACTTTCCCCTCCCCTATTTTGCTCTCTCCCAAACAATAAAAAATTTAGAATATTCCACTATTTTCTTCTCTCTTTTTCTTTTGTCCCTCTCCCGAAGAAAAGGATAACTTCTTGCAGAGTTCAGAAATTGTGGTGATGGGTTGGGTTGGTCCATTATTACTTAGCAATGGGGTGGGATTATTTCTGCAAAGGGGGAATTGTTAGTGGTGAAATGCCAACTTTATTGAAATTTATCCTCAATTGAAGGTTATATTTAAAGAGCATATTAAAGTGTTAATATAAGTTTGAGTATATAATTAATATGCATTCACAAAATGAATTTGAAATGGAAAATATGCTATTCAAATATTGTTCATCATACAATCTTTTTTGTAATAACTTATTAAATTAATAACAATGTTCATCTTAACAATACATAGAGAAATTGAATTAGTTTTTTTTAAAAAGGAAAGGTAAATTAGTAATCTTTTGCTCTCAACAATTTTAAACAAAATGAAAATGTAAATTAACAATGGTGTATATATATGAATATAATAATTTAGATACAATGATTTAGATATGATATGATTAGATATAAAATGTAATAAATCTTTACAAATAAATTATATATATATATATATATATATATATATCAAATATTGATATAATATAAACACATAATTAAAGTTAAAAAGTAGATATTTTGTAGTCAATAAGATTATTGATAAGAGAATTTATCCTGCGGAAAAATATAAAGGAAAAAGAAAATAAAATGATTAAAAATAAAAAGAAAGAATGTAAAAAGTATGTTTAAATTTTGCTTCTTTATTTTTGGATAGGTGAAAATGGAAGGAAAGAAGATAATATGATAACTTTAGTCAATTAAAGTAAAATTATGATTGTATCCCTTCTTTTTATAATTAAAAATATTATTATATGTACAAATTTGACATTTCAATCATTTTTTACTGCTTTTCTCTTCAACATTGGGAGAACAAATAATGAAAAATTTAGAAGATTCCGTAATTACAGTCTCTGGATGGAAAATGAGTTTTAGCCAAATAATGAACGGGTGTCGTTCCGATCCTCTACAACTTTGCCAATTGTAGACCCAAAACCGCAGCTGTGGTTAAGGGTTTTAGTTGGCTTAACCCTGTCCATCACTTTCCCTCCATTTCCTTCCTCTCTCTCTCTCTCTCTCTCTCTCTCTCTCTGTAAACCAATCACTGCTTTTTTTTTTTTTTTACCACATTCATGTATGCTCCTCAAATTCCTCTGGACTTGCCTTTCTCTCTTTTCCTCTCTCTCTGTCTCGGAATCATTTTTGCTACTTAAATCTGGTTTCCTTAATTATCATGTTGATGAACTTTCTTACACTTACAGATTAAAATCTATGCTGTTTTGAAATTAGGTTTCTAATGGCAATAGGGTCTGTTGTTGCTTCCATGTCTCGAACCTATGCATCCAAAAGCAAGGTTTCCAGGGCTGGCTTTTTGTTATTGAATCAAAATTTCCATTCTTTAAGACAATTTAACAACGGGGTATTAAAAAGTCATCAACTTTATCGCCCTTTTGATGTGCACTTCTATCAGTTCTCAACAAGTTTGGTAGATGTAATTCATTCTCAGTTGCCGTCAAAAAACCCTGGATTTACCCTTTTTAGTCCCTTCAATGTGAAGCCATTTTCTTCTTCTGTCCAAGATGGGGATGGTGGGAATGATGACAATGGCAGAAGTAGTTCGGATTTTGTAGAAAGTGGTGGTGTGCTAGGTGTTGATGAGAATTCAATTGAAGGTAAAGTTGGCGATGTTAATGAGTGTGCAGTTTCTGATTCTGTGGTTCTTGAAGACGAGAATGATAACCAAGATATGAGTAGCAATAAAGTTGCAGGGAAAGAGAATGTGCAATTTCGTGATCCTGTAGAAACGTATTGTGAGCTTCGTAATGCTGAAAAGAATGATAAGCTGAAACGGTCTGATTGGGGAATTTTATTAGAAATATTCTATTACTTTGCCAACTCTGGCTGGGCTGCAAATCAGGCTCTTGCAATTTATATTGGCAGGTCGTTTTTCCCCACTGCTGCCTATAAGTTCCGGAAGTTTTTCTTTAAGAAGACTTCTGTTGAGCTTTCTACGTACTTGGTTTCACTTGGTCCATGCGATGCTGCTGTTAGGTTCCTTTTTCCTATATTTGTTGAATATTGCATAGAAGAGTTTACTGATGAGATTAAGCGGTTTCGGAGCATGATTGAGTCAGCTGATCTGACGGAGCCCCATACATTGTTTCCTTTTGCACGGGCAATGAAGCGTAAAATAATATATCACTGCGGCCCAACCAATAGGGGTAAAACGTACAATGCATTGCAACGTTTTATGGAAGCAAAGGAGGGTGTTTATTGCAGTCCACTTAGGCTCTTGGCAATGGAAGTTTTTGACAAGGTGAATGCCCGTGGGGTTTACTGCAGCCTTCACACAGGGCAAGAGAAGAAAAATGTCTCATTCTCAAACCATATGGCTTGTACTGTGGAAATGGTGTCAACTGATGAATTATATGATGTGGCTGTCATTGATGAGATCCAGATGATGGCAGACCCATTCAGAGGTTATGCATGGACGAGAGCATTGCTTGGTCTGAAGGCTGATGAGATTCATTTGTGTGGAGACCCGAGTGTTTTGAATATTGTTAGAAAGATCTGTGTAGAAACTGGGGATGAATTGGTTGAAAACCATTATGACAGATTCAAACCATTAGTTGTCGAAGCCAAAACACTGTTGGGAAATCTTCGAAATGTACGATCTGGGGACTGTGTGGTTGCATTTTCAAGAAGAGAGATTTTTGAGGTAAAATTGGCAATTGAGAAGCGCACCAAGCATAAATGTTGTGTTATTTATGGTGCATTACCACCAGAGACTCGTCGACAGCAAGCTAACTTGTTTAATGATCAAAATAATGAATTTGATGTACTGGTTGCAAGTGATGCAGTGGGGATGGGTTTGAATCTCAATATTAGACGAGTAGTTTTTAACAGTCTTTCAAAGTACAATGGTGACAAGATTGTTCCTGTTCCAGCATCACAGGTGAAGCAGATTGCTGGAAGAGCTGGCAGGAGAGGAAGCCGCTACCCTGATGGACTCACAACCACCCTGCATTTAGACGATCTGATTTACCTGATTGAGTGTTTAAAGCAACCTTTTGATGAAGTGAACAAAGTAGGCCTCTTTCCTTTCTTTGAGCAGGTTGAATTATTTGCTGGACAACTTCCAAATATTACTTTCCCTCAGCTGCTTGAAAAGTTTGGTGAAAATTGCCGTCTTGATGGATCATACTTCTTGTGTCGGCATGATCATATAAAGAAGGTAGCAAATATGTTGGAGAAGGTCCAAGGATTATCTTTGGAAGATCGTTTTAACTTTTGCTTTGCTCCAGTTAATATTAGAGACCCAAAAGCAATGTATCATCTTCTAAAGTTTGCCTCTTCCTACAGTCAGAGGGTCCCTGTTGGTATAGCAATGGGCATGCCAAAGGCATCTGCTCGGAATGACACACAGCTTTTAGATCTTGAAACTAAACATCAAGTTCTGTCCATGTATCTATGGTTGTCTAATCAGTTCAAAAAGGATACCTTTCCATATGCGAAGAGAGCTGAGGCAATGGCTACAAATATTGCAGATTTATTGGGTCAATCTCTTACCAATGCTCGCTGGGAACCAGATTCAAAACAGGCAGCGAAACCAAGGCCTCAGCAAAAGGTAGATAATTACAAGAGGCCTAAATCACTAATCAAACTATAAACAGAGTAAGTTTCTATTGGTGGAGTTTATTTTTCTTTGCACCTTTAACTGACCAAATCTTAATGATGTCTCATATTGGAGAACTCTTGCTTTGGTTTCAGTCTGCACTATGTTCCCCTTAAATGTTTAATTCCGCTTTTTTTTGGGTAGTTGGCATGTGGGCACTGTTTTTTCAATTTTTTTTTCAAGTAAAACATGCTGAGTCATGAGTCATATTCATTAAGAATGATATCCTTTTGAGCAAATGAACTTTATAACATCAACATTGCAGCTCCCTGAGTCTGATAATGAACTTTCCTTGCATAAGAATTTGTTTTCAGCGTCCCTTGTAAGCTAATGACAATTCCTTGTTTAATTTATACTTAGATTTTTCTTTTATTCATTGATCTTTCATATACTGTTTTAGTGTTGCTGAGAACTTATTGCCAGGCGAGAAATTATATGAACATTTTGTTAGTTGTGTGATTCCTCAGGATGCCCGTTTATTTTCTTTTTTTTTGGTTGAATTGTTAACTGATCGTAGAGAATCTAAAAGATATAATTACATATTTTACTTTGCAAGCAAACTAAATGAATTATAAAGAGAAATGTAGGCTCAAATAAGAAAATCGAGTATTCCATGTAGAAACTTTATATGAGTTATGAAGAGATCACTGGGAAGAAAAAGTGAATTATTAAGTGAAATTTGAACAGAAACTTTCATTTTTAATATGATGGTCGCGAAGTCCTAGTGCAAATAATTTGTTAAGAGAAGTGGGTGTGCACATGCTTAAGGGATCTTAACATTACTCGAGAATATAAGGTGCAAGTAGGCTGGTTGTGTGGACTTAGGAGGAAATTATGCAGACTCAGAATATTAGTTTGGGAATGATTAATAGGACCAGCTTTACTGAATTGTGGATATAATGCCTAGGGCAATACTTTAGAACAACAGTATTGATTAAATTCTTTTTTTTTTTTTCTTACTTGCAGGAAAAGGGAAGCAAAATACGCACTGCAAGAGCGTTCAGAGAAGGTAGCAGCATAATGAATTCTGTAGGTACTTGCTTTAGTACTCCACGAAAGAGAGAGGTGGATCAGTTTGATACTACTCAGATCCCCATTCCATTTAGGTACTAATATATCTCTATCTTCTGGTCAATTGTGTTCATTTTGCCCATTATCCACTCAATATAATGCCTATGTTAGGTGTTGCATTGGATGTATGGAATGTCGACCAGCTATGAGAGAGTGAGATGATTAGACCCATTTTCAACATTATTTATTTTAGGGAAATTTCCAAAGATCTCTCGACGTGGAGAAATATATACTTAGGTCCTCTCTATTATCTATATTACTTGATGACTTCTGACTTTTCGTCTCCGATTCTGCCATTAGAATGAGTATGTTTTTAAATGAATTAGTTCCTAAGGTTTTACATGAAACTATTTTTTTTTTTACTTCCCTAGTGTTTAAATGTATTATACACTTATAAAAACTTGGGGACTAAGCATTTAAAATTTAGGGATTTAATTGTAATTGAGTGAATGTAGTGAATTCTATTTAGTATTAAAACAAAAAAAGTGATTACTCAAGGGTCTATTTTGTAAATGTTAAAAGGGATTTCTGTAATTTATTCATTATATTAATGATTGATAGTTGCTTGACTCTAAGAATGCGTCCTTGATTTTAATTTTCTTAGTTTGATCTTAGTAGAGGGTAGTATGTTTTAGTGTGGCTGGGTAATGGATGTGAAGAACTAAACATCTTGTGCAGGTGATTCTTAAGGTGGTCTGGTCTCCCTGATTAACGTGCTACAGTTATTGGACATGTATCTGGTAGCTTTAAATCCAAGTCCAAACTGATGCACGTGTGGGATATCGGGTCTCAAGCTCCCTTATGCAGCTGTACAGGGTACCTGAGTTCAGGTGCAACTGGGCTTGGGAGGAGATGGCTTAACAACACCCAGAGCACCATAGGTGGTCAGTAACCCGCGGTTTATAATGGTTATGGCTGAAACTTCTAGCCCCTAAATGGGACACATTGGGGTTATTATACATGTCGAAGTCCTCGAATAGCTGTAGCTTTTATTATTATTATTATTATTATTTGCGTTTTCAATGAAAAGATTGTAGGCGAAACTTGCGATGGCAAATTTTGGTATCAGAAGTTAAAATTGTGCATGTTTGATATGCCAAAAAATAAAATGGGAATAAATGGCAATCATGTTTCACTCTATGGTATGGTAATATTATGTTAAGCTTATGTTGTCAAAAGTGGAGGGACAAAAGTGATCTGATGGGTGGATCCTGAAGACCCTTTCAGTGACATACTCCTGGCCAATACTGGATAAATTACTAATGATTGTTACTTTGAAGGTATTTGATCACCGTAGAATCTATAGTGCCGAGCTAGCCAGTATAATTCTTGTATCTTCCAAATTTGTACTCGCAGATTTTACCACACGCCAAAAGGATTCCTAAAGGATGTATCAGACAGACAAGGAGACAGAGTAGGTCCCGTCTGGTTCAGTGGGAACTCCTTTCATACAGGTGATTGCACGCCTATGAGGCGAAAGAATAAGAGCCCTTCGTTTTGCGTTGGTATCTTTAAGATAAGAATCCTCTTTTTAAGGATGTTTGGCCCTATTACGAGTACAATTTTTGCAGGTTTTTAAGCTTATAGTTTGCACATTATGACTTGAGATAATCCATGCATGAATGTCCATGAGGTTGTAGGCTAGGTGAAAATCGCTTACTGTTATAGAAGAGCAAAATCCTTAACTAGGAACAATATTGTTTCGTGCGGAAGAAATGGGTTATTCATTCAGTTCAAAATAAATAATCAAACGGAATGGTCATCAACGTGCCTTTGGAAAAGAACAGCAAAAGTGATTTGCAGTCATTAGTTCATTACATCCCCAGTCTTGCCGGTATTTTCCAGTACATGTCAACTGAACTAAGCTAAATTCTTCATAGGTTGAACCTATCAGATATCATAAAGGAGACGCAACTGTTAAGGACATTGTTTCATAAGGCATGATGTATAACTGGTAAGTAAGAAACAAACAAACTTGCTGCGCCTTGAAAACTAACAAAGTTAAGAAGAACAAGCATTAGAAGCATTCGAACTGATTTGATTTGCATGATTTGGAATGTTGAAGGTAGTTATAGCATTACTCAAAAGAGGTCCTTTGAGAGTTCAGTATGGGTAATTAATACGCAAAAATACAACCTATGCAAGAAAACTACACATTCCTCATCTATCTTTTGTATGGATTCCTCTAACTCAGTCAGCAGAAGAAATCAGTAAATGGGTGAAAGGGTTGACATTTGACAGTTAGCCTAAGGCAAGCATACTTACAATGTCAAGCAACCTAGTTTCACCACAAAACAATGGGGCATAGTAATTGGTTTCTATTTTCAGGTAAGAGGACTTCATAAGCCCTTTCCCTTTTCTGGTTTGCTTTGCAGTCAGCAAATCACACTACCAGCTGACCATGGTAAGCCCGTTTTCATCTACTGTAGCTTTACTCTTCTATTTACTCAGATAATAGCTGCATCAAAATTTTCAATTACCTGTCAAAGGAGATCTCTCTTCTTGGACAGGATACAAAGGGGGAAAAAAAGAGATCAGAAAAAAGAAAGTAATGAAAATAGTCCAACATGCTGCTGGTTCTAATAACACAAGTTAAAAAAAAAAAAAAAATCTCGAAATATGCGTCATGAACAGGCGGTGATCAAAAGGGTCTTACTTTCGTGTGTAATCAGGATTAAAACGTGGAAACTCATCAATGCAGGCTGTGTCATGTGTGGTCTGATAGTGATCTTGCCTTGAGAAGAAATCTACTTTCTGCACTTTAACATCACACACAGCACATTTGTGCTCAAAATCACTGATTACCTGAGTGATTTGTAGTTTACAGTCAGCACACCACAATAAATGCTGGCATGGAAAGTTGGCCCACAACACCAGCGGCTGGCTGCACCCAAAGTACCTTCCCTGTACAATGCTTGCCTTGTAGTTCTGCATACCCACCCAGACAACATTTTTGTTACATGCATTGTCAATATCAGGATAACAATGATGTCACAAAAATTGAATGGGCAATCCTCAGCTTTGTTCAGCTCTCACATCATAAAAATTAAATTCACGAAGAAAGAACACGGATGAATTTTTCCGTTTTCTGGCAAGGACCTCCAAAACCAAATGCCGCTCCTGAGGCCTGGGCTTCATTTCTTTAAACTTCTCTTCCAGTTCTCCATCAACAGCATCTCGGGTGCCACTATCACATGCACCAAAAAGCCATGGTTGAGCATGGAATATCAGGCCTGGCTTCAAAAATTGAAGAAAAATGGAGTGCAAACCAATTGGTGTGTCCTCTGGATCCTCATCAGGCATCTGATGGGACATCTTAGAGCTGCTATCAGTCAAGTCATCATTCTCATTGGACGCCAATGGAACATCCTGAAAGCCCTTATCTTCGTTAGAATCGCCATTGCTACTGCACTCAATTGCAGGATAAGATGAATTGCATATATGTAGAGGTTTGACTGGTTGATAACGAGGTTTAGGAAGGCTAGGCAAAAGTATCATGTGATTGGCAGGTTTTTGTTTGCCTATAGGCACAAACTTAATGCGACAAAGGTCTGGGAAAGATCTCATGAAATCACTAAACTTTGAGAAGCCAAGAGCGGCATGGTCCAATTCAAGGCCAAAAGCAGCCCTGAAATCAGCTTTCAGAGACGAGAGCACATATTCTACATCCCTCTTTCCTACCTCCTGCAAGAATTGAGGAAGCCACTTCTTGAAAGTTCAGAGCCAGGTTGGCAGGCTTTCCTTGTGCATTTGAGATGCATTAGAAAATGCCTCTGGTTGACCACAGACTAATGTATCAACCCAAGACATTAGCTTAGATTTAGCCTCTTCTGTATTCTTATGACTAGAAATCTCCTTTTTAGTCTTCTCACTGGGCGACTGCCAACTAAGCATGTCCAGTTTTGCTGTTTCATTGGAAGTCTGCAAATTGAACATCTCCTTTGTATTGTTCTCCCTAGGAAGCATCTGTTCTCGAGAAAGATGCTGGTCACTCTGTTCTTGTTCATGTTGTAGAGGCGACTTCTAAACTTCAGCTAGTAAAGCCCACTTAGGAAGAGCACTTTTGATCTCAACTTGCTTTCTCATTACAGCAACATAGTGTGCCTCAACAGCTGCTGAAACAGATTTCTTGTCTTTAAAGGTGATGAAACCAAATCCTTGGGATTGTATTTTATCTCCTGTTTGAACAACAACTGTGGCGTCATCCACAGGCCCAAATCTCTCTTCAAAAGCTTTGTGCAACAAATCTGCTTTGGAAAAGAGAAAGAAGAGAATGATCAAAGAAACACAACAGATAAAGTCTTTTTGGTTTCTTTAAGAACCATCCAATTCTTAAGGTTAATATGACAGCCAATGCAACAACAAGAATACTGATGTGTTCCTAACCAGAATCCAGAGAAGGAAGTAGGCCTCCTACAAAAATTTTCCTTTCATTTGCAGCAGATGAATGAATCACGTCTGTCCCCTGCTTCATCTGCCTAAGATCCAGTGGGAGAATCAAAGTATTTGCATATCTCTGACTTCGTAATTGATCAGGTTCTGTTCACCAGACAAGGTAGAAAACTATGAAACCGCATGAAAAATACATATTCTTTGTCATATGTTTCAAGTTTTGATGCGTTTCACCAAAGTGGTCACCTGTTAACAGTGCTGTCTTTGTCTCTGATTACTGAAAACTCTTCACAGCTTTCTCCAATCACCTCATTTCCTTGTAACCATGCAGTATATTTCTGTCGAATGGGTAAAGCACTCGCTGCACAGTAGAACAAAGCAATTGAGACTGCATGTACCAGCAATTTCTTTTTTCACTATCAACTTTTTGTCTAAGTAAGAACTTGTGTGTTAGAATTTCAACATACTGAGGATAATATTCGTTCCATTAAGCAAGCAACGCATCTCTTGTGATTCTGCCAAGTCTACAGGTCTTTGTTTGCTGTGAATTATGAGAGTTGATACAAAAACATCACCGGAAAAGATGTTAGCCTTTGGAGTTAAATTACATGCCCACCCTATTATCTTATCCCCTCTTCCTCCTCAATGCCATCAAGATCAAGAAAGAGATAAAAGCTTCTTACGACTAGTAGAACAACAACTAACATGACAGACTAGATTGATATGGATACGATTGTTTCTAACCGCAAATTAAAAATTTCGGTGGTTGCTCTCCAGCGCAAAAGAAGCTCAGCACAGTACTTAAAGTCATTTTTCACTGCAAAAAACAGAGGGGTCTCTTTTGTTTCTGTTTTAGAGTTGGCACAATCTGGGTCTTCCAATAAAAGAACCTGTCAGCTCAACGTCGCAGGAAATGCCAACTACAACAGATTTTGATTATGAAATTGTTATATATGTTTCCAAGGCGAGCCAGTAAATATTGGAAAAAAGAAAATCTGAAGAAGAGGCATATGTACCTTAAGTGCCTGTGAATTACCATTTGCAGCTGCAATATGGACTGAATTTAGCCCCAACTTGTTTTTTTAGGTTCACTCGAGCACCGTGCTTCAGCAGGAGCCACATAATCCTGAAACAAGAAGAGTATTTAACGTTCATGAAAAGGGATCCCTATGAGTCCATGCCGTATGTGCTCATATGTGTGTGAAGGAGGGAGGGAGAGAAGAGGATAGAATAGAGACTTAATCTGCTGAGAGCATGATCCCTTAGATGCCTTCAGGCACCAATGAAGAGCAGAGTTTCCTTCAGCATCCATATCATTTATGTCTATGCTAGTCTTCAGAAGCATTTCAGTAATGGCTTCGTCCAAAACCTATGGGAATGACAAAGTCAGCAATCACATAGTGCCAGAAGAGAAAGGAAAAAGAAAAGAAACAAAAAACTTCCTAGTTTCTATTGACATGGTATATTGTTTTCAAAGTAGTATTTGAAATTCATTAATATGGTATTAATCATGTATTCTACTGCAATTTTTATGTATCTGTTTAGGATTTTGTTTTGTGATTGCTTAAATACAGCAAGAGTTCAAGTTCAGAGGCACATGCATGATCTAATAGTGGTTAGCAGACTATAGCATACAAGACAGTTATGCTGGAAAAGATACACCTACGTGATAAATGGTAATACATTGATATGATTACGTTGACCAAATGCGAATTTTAAAATATTTCAGTGCAAACAAATGTCTGAAAATGGTTTCATGTTAAAGAAAATGTTGACAGAAATTAGATAGGCGCATGCACTAAGCCACCAAAAGATTTACCTACTGCAACATATTTTGATAATATTTATCATAGAGTAAATCGTTTTAGAGGAAAATAGGGGATAGAGTTGATGTTTATGCTGCATCCTCCGAGCAAAAAAATATTGAGAATCTAGACTGTATTAAGGTGAATTACTATAAACTATTGAAAATAATTGATCTTTTTCTTTCAAAATCATCACTTGACCTTTATGCTACTATCAATGAGAGCATAAGAGTCTCAGAAACTAAACTGGGTTTACACATAACAACAACTTGGGGGCTAAAATGTAAATAAATTTTAAATTTGCTAACATTAAAGTATATTTTGACTTAAAATGTTAGGCATTAAAATACAATAAAAAAATGTATGATAAGTCATTAACAAATGTAGGAATTAAAATCATTCATTTTGGAATAGTTAGAATATACAGATTCATGTATCGATGTACAAAACCTACAGAGATTTGGTAACTTACCCATTGCGTAAATGGGACACCACCACACCAAATCGTTTTGTGGACCCCACCTCGTCGATTTTCTTCCTCTTCTTGCTAGGAAGTTTGACAGTGGTTAAATCCTATAGAAACAACCGTCCATTAATCCACAACGCCTACGTGATTAACGTTCCAGCTAAGCTTTGGTCCATCGATTGTTCCAAAAAAAAAAGTTGTTCCAAAAAAAAAGATTGATTTTTTTCAAAAAGAGAAAAGCTTTTCTGTGGAAGTAGCTCAGTAAATGGAGAAGTGAAATCATCATTAAGATGAAATAATAAATAACCGAATTATTTTGGCTTTAAAAAGGATTTCCCCTTAAAAATTTTGCTGTGCAAAGAAGCGCTCTTTACCAACTTAATTACTAATTAAATAATGTCATACATTGGTTTTTCGTTTACTTCACGTTGTTGTACAAGTATTAGACTTCGTTTCACTTAACTCCATGTCCATTTTTTATCCCATAGTAATAATAATAATAATAATAATAATAAAACCTTTTCACTAAGCTGAACGACCAAGTCTTCAATTGAGTTATCATCTGCGTTCCCAATCACATCCATTCTGAGCACACAGCCCAACAAAACCGAAATGTTCTAAATCAAAATAATAGAAAAAAAAAAAAAAAGAATCAGGCCTAGTCCTAATCCTACACTAGAAAAAGTAACTTTGCCAAAAAAGAGCAGTTTATTGGCATAATGACAAAGGAAAGAGCCAAACTTCACCTTTTCTACCAACAACAATGCTGTAAAGCAGAAACAAAAACGACATACGTCTATCTTTGCTTTGAACGTTAGCAGGTTCTGTACAGGGACAG
Source organism: Omphalea diandra (assembly GCA_949677035.1). Classification (NCBI taxonomy): domain Eukaryota; kingdom Viridiplantae; phylum Streptophyta; class Magnoliopsida; order Malpighiales; family Euphorbiaceae; genus Omphalea; species Omphalea diandra. The sequence continues at coordinate 22,633 of CATIWR010156503.1, forward strand.
CTCCAGCGATATCAGCCCCGTATGTCTCTCATCTTCAGGTCCGTACGGGCGCGTTTCCTCAGCAGTATCTCCACGCAACGCCCTGATAGAGAGTTGGCCGCCGCGTGCAGTGTTGACATCCCGCTCGAGTCCACCTCGTTCACCGACGGCACCGCAGTACCTCCTCCTAGCAGCTCGCCGTTAAGCACCGATGTGGCGCATTGGACAGAATCGAAAGAGCAGCAGAGGTGGAGGAGCTTGGAGACAGCTGTTTTGTCCACAGTCGGGGCACCATCGGGAGGAAGAAATAATAACCTGGAAAGCGACATGAGCTGGGCCTTGTCGTCTTGTACGATTGACTTAATCAGCGTCGTTTCCAGGTCAGTAGCGTTACTATTACTACTAGTACTGGTACTCATTTCTTTGTTGCCCGATTCCAAGGTTTCGAGACAGAAAGAAGAGTAACTTACTGAACAGCTTCGCATCTCCTGCAATTAGGTTTCAAATATAAAAATCAATATCTGACCTTTTCGTTTCTCGACAAAAATCTGAAATTTTCCGGGAAATTTTTTGTTTATAAAATAACTTCACTAGAAAAAGTTGATAACAGAGTAACAGAGAGACATCAGTTTAAACGCTGATTTTCTGGAGAAAAATCCAAAATTTTCCAGGAATTTTTTTTGATATTGAATAACTTCATTAGAAGCCGTTGATGGAACAGGAACATGCTTCTTTTCCTTCAAAATCTCTGAAAAGCAAAAAATCATGATAGAAATGGTCTTAAACCAGGATTTTGTAAAGAGAAATCCAAAGCTAGAATTAGCATTTCTCAAGTGAAAATCAAAGAAATAATCAGAGGTGAGAGTTCGTCTTCCTCACCAGATCCATTTCCGAAAACCCTAACTTGATGAGGTCGAAATGAAATCAACCATAAAAGCTGCTCAAGCAATTAATCCAACAAGTACGAAAATGGATCATTGAGCCAAACGCTACATTTGGAAGAAAAGAAGGAATCAAAAACCCTAAACTTTCGGTACCAAATCGAGAGCCTTTTAATGGAACAGAGACTGGGGAAACCAACTGAAGTGGAAGGGAAGGCGTGACCAGGGGGGGATTTTGGTGTAGTAAATGAACTGGTTTTAATCATGGTCCCACGTGTAGGCTAAAATGTTGGGATTTTAGTTTTATGGCTGGTTTGGGGTAATGAGTGAGGGTAATTTGGGGAAGGAAATTATTGATGTTCGAGTAGGAATGAAGGAATTAGCGTCCTGGAGGATCTGATCTGTATTAATTGGCATTCGCTGTAGGACATTGAGAGATTAGTTTGGGTGCACATGAATGTAGGGTAGCATCTGTCAAATTCATCAGAAATTTATTTTCTATGTTTCAGATAGATTTATTCAAACTAAATAAATATCACAGTGTTTATATGTTTTGAAATTGCAATTATAAATAATTATTTGAATTATCATTGACATCTAAGGTCAAAATACCCAAACACAGCACCGATTACTCGAGTAGGAACGACCCTTTGCCACGAAACGCCAGCAGCAACAACTGATAAACAGCAGGAGGAGGATCAAACAATTCCTTCACGCCAACGGGGATCATCAGAGCTTCGTTAGCAAGGGCATCTGCTGTTTTATTAAACTTCACGGTGCACATGCTGAATACACACTAGTTGGAAACTCCTCAATAATTCCTTGCAGATATGGATCAGCTTTGCATAGGTACCCTCATACGCATCAGCAGAATTCAACCATCGCACCATCAGCCGAGAATCCACCTCAACAACCAAACGACGAACGAATTCCTTTCCTCTTGGCTAACATGAGTCCTTTCCACACTGCCCACATCTCAGTTTCAATAGCTGAGCAAACTCCATTGTCGCCATAATCATCCCGAATAACCCCTCCTCCTCCAGCACCACCAGGATTACCCTTAGAGCACCCATCAGTATTTAGCTTAGCCGACGTCCGGAAAAGGAGCAGTCCAACCCACTAAAGTGGACTTATAAGAGTTGTCACGAAGATTACTACCAGCAAACCATACATGATCAACCTGATAAGCATACCGTTTAATCAACGCAATTTTAACTTGAGCTCCCGCTCCCTCCTTATTAAAAACCCTGTTATTTGGCCATCTCCATAACCACCAAAGTGGAAAAAAAAAAATGGATATACACGTCCAATGCCCGTTGAAGCTATCCCGCTCTCGGCAAGTTAAATTAGCTTTAATTCAGTCAATCAGTCCTAGCGTGTTCTCCTTAATCCGAACATCGTGAGGGACTAGGGCCGCCCAAATTTTGGAGGCATAAAAACAATCCCTTAAGAACAATATATCCAGAATTATTATTGCATCAAAATAACTCTAAAAAATATATCAAATAATACTAAATCATAAAAATATCAAATTTAATCCATTTAGAGATTGTGCAATGACAACGAGCCAAAAAAAGAAAAAAAAGAGAGCAAAGAAGGAAGATTAATTAGTTTTTTGTTGGAATGAGGCATGTTTATTATTATTTGAGCAGCTGAGATCAAGTGCTATTTAATCTATAGTTGATCCAACCAGTTATATTTAATGGGTTATTTAACTTAAATTTTTTATTATAAATAGTTATTGAATAAAATAAGATTCTAACTAACTCTTTAATTAGATTAGAGGGTGAGTTTGACTCTCCTAAAATTCACTTTATATGCAAAATATAATTAATATAATTCAAATTTTCATGCATATCAATAATTATTATCTTATTTTTAATTATTTTTTATCTTGAAAAATATTTTTCTCTCTTTTAACAATATTCAAAAGTTAACATTAAATGTTTTTGTGGATAAATAAAATAAAAAGTTCATTGAACTAAAATAAATTAATTTAGTCTTAAAGATTCATCAAAATATTTTTCATTATCCAAAATATATTCTTTATTTTGAAAAAGTATAGTTAGAAATTCTTTACATGCTATATAATTATAATAGCTAGATAACTGAAGTACATCGGGCTTCTTATTAGTGATGGACCATCGTTATTACTTAATTCTTTGGATGATAATTGTCCAAAACAGTTTATACATTTTATTTTAGAGCGTATAAATTTTCATTTGTGAATTTGATAAATTATGTTATTTAATTTATAAAATATGATCGTAATTAAAATACATCAAAAAATATAATAGTATAAAATAATAAAATTTATTTATAATGTTTTTAATAAAAAATAATTAAATAATTAAAATTATAATTCGATAAAAATATGTTCAATTTACTGAAATATAATTATTTTTAATTTGATCATCTTAATGAGTGTTTTCGCTTATACTATATTGGTTAAATTTTGATTTTAATAATTTGTAGTGCTTCAAAAAACTTTTAACACTAAAATCTGATAAGATCAAATTAGACCTTGACTTTAATAGCAGCGACAGGTCATCCATTAAAGATTTTTTTGTCACACAAGATGTAGTAAAATGAATTGTACATCAAGTTAGAAAAAAAAATATATATTTATAATAACTTAGATAAATCATTATCATATTTATAATTATTTATTTTTAAATATTAATTTATCTTTTTTTATTATTAAGTGCAAGCCATGCATTGATTTGAAATGTATATCAAAAATAATATAAATTTTTCTTCTTATCTTATTTTTCTAATTGGGCTCTAGTCAAATATCAATGTCTTCAAACGCACAATTTTAAACTGGCTCCAATATTACTGAACCAACAAACTTTTTGATATATCATTTCATGTTCCACTATTAGAAAATTAAGAAACATGTTTAGTCTAGTATTAATTTGGTGGATAAAGAAATTTTCTTATACAGACAAGTTTATACTATTTTTAGGACTTTTTCTATTTCACATGAGATTTGTATTATAAAAAAAAAAAAAACCCAGTGCATTTAAAATATTTTACTCCATTTATATAATCGTATCTATAATGCAAAACATATTAATTATATGTTTTAAATCTTTAATTTTGCTCTTTTAAATTTTTTGTATTATTTTAAATAATTTTATGGTATATTTGATTATAATAAAATAAGCATGCAATCTTTTTCTCTTTTTTTTTTTTTTTTGTTTTCGATCAAACTAAAGAAATTCAATAAATATAAAGCAATCCTTGTTCAATGAAACCTATGAATAAAAACTAAGGCTAAAAATAGAGCAAAAATCAAGAAAATCAAAATTACACACTAGTCTTCATTTTCCCCCCTTGAGTGAAGGTCTAATAACAATTTTAGGATTATCCATTTCTTCATTTTATATATTCTGAATTTGCAGATCAATTTTTCAAAAATCGTTATAAAATCAAGAAATGTGTTTTGATCCACTTGCTCTTTTTTGAAAAATCCATCTTTAACATTCAGCAAAATGGATGTTGATTCGAACTATTACCAAAATTATAATGTAATAACAGATAGAATTTGATTTAAGAAACAAGACAAAATCACAAAAAATAAAATCAAAAGCAAATAAAATATGAGTTCTTTATATATATATTGTAGATAGTTTTACGCGCACTTACTAAGAAATTTTATATAAAGTTAAAGATATTTCTGAATTTCGTTAGGTTAAGTTCCCTTTCAAATACAAAATAAAAAATAGAGATAAGGATCCAATTCATCATAATGAAATTATTAAATTTGGAAGAAGGAGTTCGTCAACAGAACAATAAGGTGTAATTTTTTTTTAATTTTCTTTAATATATATCATCTCTGTACTAATGCAAGTAAATTTAATTATATCAAGCTAAGAGAATTTATAGAAAAAAGATTTTTTCGTGGTATTTTAGTGGATTCGAATCCAAAACAAGGGGAACACACATTTAAGATATTAATTTGATAGAATAAAATAGAATTAAGTATTTGATTTGATTGAAATAAAAAAATAATTTATTTACTTGTTCCTTCACCAAAAGTTTACAACATAGAATAGGATGTTTTGTTTACATACCATACAAAAAGTCAGTGATATAGAAAATTGTTTTAATTATGAAGAAGTGAGAGAAGTTCAAATTTAGTCAAAATCAAATTTAAAGAAAATTGATGTATTCAATATAATATGCACATTTTTGGATTTCATGTACCAATCATAATCTAAAGAAATTTCACTAAATTTCTCCGTTAAGAATTTCATTTCCTTGAAAATTAAACTATGTTTGGTAAGATATAATCAAATATAATGTAACGTAATAAAAAAAATTAATTTAATAATTCAATTGAGTTTATATTTTATTACATTTAATTACAATTGATTATATGGTATTAAACATAGTCTTAGCATTAAAGTGTCTACACCTACTATAAATCCAATATTCTGTATCATTGTTCCTTTGATTTTAGGCCACTGAAGATAAAGATTTACTTGGAGGACATATCCCTCGATTAAGGAAGATTCTCCTCTATCGAGTACTGAAATCATATTTTTTTCGAAGAAAGAAAAAATAAGTATTGAAATCATCATACTTGAAAGTAACTAATATTGAAGTATGCTTGATGTATTGGGCTGAGCCGAATTTTGGTTCATGGCAAGAAAATATGAGCCCAACAATATTGTTGCTATATACAGTTGGCAGATTCTTATATTATGGACCTAGAATATATAATATCATAGTTTGAGCGCCCTAAATACATATATATGGGATTTTTTCTTTTATATATATCATTAATTTATATTTGCATCATAATAAATTGTTTTTTTCTTACAATTGAAACCTTAATCCTCTTTCTTTTTTCTTTTTTTATTTTATTGATATTTCTCTTTATTATTGTAAATAGAATAATTTGATAGAATATTCTACTAGTTTAATTCAAATTTTCTATTATTATTTAATTTAATTTAATTTTAATTTTAAATTTTTATATTTATATAAAAATTAAATAAGTTAAATTTTAAAAATAAATGAATCTGATAATCTAAAACTTAAAAATATGTTACAAATAATTTTTTAATAGACTAAGTTTCATAATGATAAACATGAACTAATAATGATAAACATGAACTAACTTACAAGTCAAAACAAATATAATAAGAAATCAACGACAATGTACTTTCAATAAAAAAAATCATATATTTATTAATTAACACAAATCTACGAACAATATAACAAAAATGTACATGCATAATAATAATAATGTATCTAAAATAAGCAAATCATGTATTTAGAGTACAATATCAATGTACTTTAAATCATCAAGAATGTAGAAAATCATTAAAACTTTTTATTACATAAATCAAGATAAAAAAAACCAATATACATATAATATGCATACAGTGTACCTTTTCTATAATATTAATGTATTTTGATATTAAATACTATATACCTACAATTCCAAATTAATGTATTTGCAGTCCAACCGAAATGTACCTAGATGTTTGAAGTTTTTTTTAAAACAAATTTAGGTACAATACCATTTTTTATTCAATTTATTAACAATTTAAGTTCATATCAATATTAAATATCCCAATCCATTTTTATGTAACCAGTATATAATTATATTCAAAACGTTTAACTTTAAATAATATACAATATAAAAAACTAAACACAAAAATAAATATTCATTACAATATAGAAAAAATGATATAAATATTTATTAAAGAATTATGTTCAGAATGCTTAACTTTAGATAATATACAATATAAAAGACTAAACACAAAAATAAATACTCATTGCAATATACAAAAAATGATAGAAATATTTATTAAAAAAGAGATTTCAAACATAAATTTTGTGATTTTGAATAAAAAATGAAACTTTCAGAGCAAAAAAATTAGAGCTGAAAATTTAAATTATTGATTTTGTTGCAAGTTGTGATTTTAAATAAAAAATGAAATTTTCAGAAAAAAAATTAGAACTGAAAATTTTAAATCATTAATTTTGTTGTAAGAAAACTAACTAATTTGTTATCCCATATATGCGACTAAAAGCAATTCCACAAAATGCAAAAAAAAAAAAAAATACACCTATTAAAATTAAAAATAAAATACAAAGTAGATAGAAATCTATAATATAATTTGCTATGACTTCCTTATTGACCAGTATCATAAACGGGTTAGAATTAGTAATAGTTTCAAGATGCTATAATTGGACCATGACCACTTCCGAGTTCCAAGGTTGTGGAAGGAATCTCGGGCAATTCAAGTGCAGCTTTAAGTTTTCTTCATTTCTCACGCATTGTGAGTCTTGTTTAATTTGGGCCAAAGCCTAGTTTTCTTTGTTTCAGAATCCTTCTATAAGCTCTGGGGAATTTTATCTGCAACTCTGCAATTTCTCCTTATACTCGGTATAAAATTTAATAAATTATATTATTTATATATTCTAAATAAATTTTCTTTTTCACTCTTATTATTTATGTAAAAATCCTTTATATTATTAAAACTTACCACACTCTGTAAATTAATTAAAATTTATATATAACCAACCGTTTTATATTATTAAAATTTATCATATTTTATAAATTTTTTTATTAAATTTATCATACTCTATAAATTAACTAAAGAAAATATTTTTATTTCAGGTATTAATAGAGTAAATCACAACAATACCTTTTATTGTGTGCAATTGACACAAATATGGATATGATTGTGCTCAAGGATGAAAAGTCACATATGTTAATTGTATTAAAATAATTGAATCACTATATTTTAATAATGTAAACATTGTCATGCTATAAAATAATTAATTTAGATGACACATGATATTTAATTAATGATATTTGAATATTTTTACAAAATTTAGGATTTTTTTAAAATTATGGACATTATTATAAGGTATTTATCTTAAATTAATGATTTGTTTTGATATAAATAAGGATTTTAAGGTGAGAGTGGGTTGTGCAATTGAAAATGAGAAAAAAAGTTGTAAATATTAAAAAGTTAGAAAAGAAAAAGAGGAGGTTGTGGAAATAAATTTTTAAATAAAAAGAGATAGTAAAAAAAAAGAGAGGATGTAAAAAGAAAATAAGAGGTGGTATATAAAATTTCTCATAAACTTTTGGTTATTCCCTTTTTATTTGTATAGAAGTCTAAAGTCCGTAGTGTAGACAAAATTTGATAACCTGCAAACAAGTAGATTTTACCCATGAAAAAAAAAAAAAAAAAACTTGGACTATATATCCATGATGTCCGCCATGTTACATGTGCTGAATGAATATTTTGGATGTTTTAGGTGATTTTGAGTTCTAATTATTTCATTTATTCTTTTGAGCTAATTTGAATTAGTTCATCTAGAATTGCCGGGTATATTCAAATTCTGATCTCTCTAAATCGATTGTTCTTAGTGTTACTCGAGCTATTAAACTTCTTCTAGATTGTGGCATAAAGGTTCGTCTTGTTGAAGATCTTCCAATATTGCCTGATCCTTTTTGGTCTTCATAGATCAAGTGTTCTGTTAGATATTTGAATATGATCCAAAACATTGCTAATTTAATTCTTTCGGACAAATAATTGCATGCATAGTTTTTTATTTTTTTTTTGGTAATTCCAAGAATATTTTATGGCAATACAGTTTACAATGTTTCATAATGTTTAATTTTGAGTAAAGGTGACAAATGGGTTAGACAAATTCTATTTGATTAGTTTCAATTTATATATTTTTACGAGTTTTGATAGATGAAATGAATTACTCATAATTTTAATTTTTGTAAATAAAAAATATTATTTTGAAATTTTTAGAGGAGGTCTGTACCACAGCATTAAGAAGAATTTTTTGAGGAAATCTGTAAAGTTAGATCGAAAAAATATTGTTATTCTGAAATTTGATGAATAGTATGAATTAACTTTTGGTTAAACGAATGGTGATATGCACAAGAATCAACATTTATAAATTTTGATTTATTGTATTAAACACTGTTGTGGCATTATAGTAGCTGATTTACTGTATTGAGTACTATTTGGTACTGTATTGAGTCTTGTAGCTGCGGTTGCTATTCACAACAAGTCCTATAGCAATTTGCGATAAAAGCAATGGCGGCAAAATTCAAGATTGAGAAATTCAACAGTATTTATTTTTCACTATAAAAATTGAAGATAAAATGCAATATTGGAAAAAGATAATTACTTAGCGGTTACTAATGAAAACCCGAAAGAATTTATAGATGATGATAAATAGAACATGATTGATAAAAATGCTGTTGCAAACCTTCATCTGGCATTAGCAAACAGAGCATTGCCAAACATAGAAGAAAAGAAAATAGCAAAAGAGATCTTAAATTATCTTACTAAACTATACGAGACCAAATCATTTCACAATAAAATTTTCTTTAAAAGAAAGCTTTATACTCTTCAGATGTTAGAATCTACTTCAGTTATGAAGCATATAAATGCTTTGGTATCACTTGTATCGAACTGAGTAAAGTACGATCACAACTAAAGTGATTATGAAAAATAATATTGAAGAAAATTGAATACACAAAATTTTACGTAGAAAACTCCTAAATAAATTGAGATAAAAACCATGAATAAAATAAAAAAAATTACCATGAAAAATAATAGAAATTATGGCATCTCTTTGCTGGACAAGAAAAGAATAATAACACTTTCTTTTAGAATAGAAGAAAAAACTTAATATTTTTCTCATGTAAGAGCTCTTCCTCTTTTTTTTATTATTTTTTTTTCTATCTGGATGGTATTTTTTTATGCTTCAAGCCTTACACTTTAAGGCGTTCACATAGACTTTAAGGTGCGCGTTACAGCTTGTTGCGCCCAATTGCCGTAACCATTTGCTGCACCAAATTGTCCAGCAAATTTAGACATTTTTGTCGAACTTAGCTCCACATTCAACAAGTTATGGAGAAAGTATATTCAAAGAATAAATGGTCAATATTCTCAGCATGATAATGATTAAAAAAAAAAAACACATCTATCTTCACTAATGGCCAAATTTCGCCTTCATAGCCAACCTTTTTTTCTTTGATCTATAACATAGGCATGAAAATGAGCAAGGAGAAAAGCATTATAATGTTTTACTACACTTTCTTGCTGATATGATGGACCTTTTTCAGGCATTTTCATGCGTGATGTGTAGGTAGAGAAGTGTACTCCTTTTGAAGTTTGAAAAATTAACCACAAGAATATTAATTAGCAATTGACTTGAAAGAATGTTTAGCATCAGTATGTTAAATGCTATAGTTACGGACTAAAATTATAATAGTTCTAAAATTTGTGAAATCATTGTTAGAGGTATTGCAGTTAGATTTGAAATAATCTAAGGTTTCGTTTGGATTGAGAGAATTTAAAATCTATGAATTTTACTAAATCTATAAATTTAAAATCCATTGATAAATCAATAGATTTTGAAAATTCTATTGTTAGATTTGAACATAAAATCTATGGATCGTTAGAGATAATATTAGAATAAAAAAATTCTATAACAATCCATCATTTATTAAAATGATGGATTTAAAACTTTTTCACCTTTAGGTGAGAAAGTAAAAACCCTCAAAATAAAGAATTTTGAGAAATAATAGATTTTACAAACTCCATGGATTACATATTTTAGTTTGTCAAACGATGGATTTAATCCAAATTTGTGAATTTTATGAAAATTTTCAATCCAAACAACACCTAAATATGAAATGACTAAAAAATTTTAGAGACAAACTCAATAGCCATTGGTTTACATATTCATAAATTTTATGAAATGCCTTAATCCAAATGATACCTAAATATGAAATAGACTAAAAAATTTTAGAGATAAACTCAATATCCATTGGTTTACTTGAATTGATCCAATTTTATTCTAATTTAAAACAATTCAATTTTAAATTAGTAAAACATTTTAAAAAAAAATATTTTTTTATTTAAAAAACTAAAACTATGAGTGATCTTATTCAACTAATAAATGATGTTAAATCTTTTTTGCACTTTAATCCTATAACCAGTTCAATTATAATTAATTTGATTCAAATCTATTTGAAAAAAATTAATCTGAAATTGACCCTATTTGAATTCACTGACTCAAGCTATTTCTAAAATTAGTCTAATTGTCTACTCAAACAAAGTTGAATTGATCCATTGAAGCACTAGTCGGTCATGTTCAATAATAGATGCATAAGTTACACAAAGGAGATTGATAATAGTGAGAGAAAAGAAATAAGAGATAAAATGAATACTTATTCTTGAAGATATATGTATCTACAGAGGAATTGATATCCTATTTATACAAATGGATTGTCACTTCATAAGGCAACTAGTCAAGTTAGATCTTCTACAAATAGTAATTGTCAATGCGTTTCCTTTATCTTAGCCAATCCTTTTATATAAGGGAAGGTCAAATCATCATTACATATAGAAAGTATCCATTTGATAGCACATATATTACGGAATGACTCACAAACGAACATCTAAAGTATGAAAGGGTAAATTCTTAGACGAATGAAGATTAGAAAATCAAATGGTGATATCGTTTTGAAAGTCATAAGTGACAAAAAGAACTTTTAATATTCAGAAGATCTTAGAAGCATTTATTTTCTTAATTTTTGTAAATCAAGCATTTATGAAATATATTTACTCCCTTATATTTCAGGATCACGTCAACTCTAAATGGTTACAATTATCACAATCAAAATAAAAGGCTTGAGGAGAAATGAGTACAAACTATGATCATCTCTTATAACTTTATTATTATCAATTTTTGTCAATGCATTATCTTTAAGCTCTCAATTAAAAGTAAATTCTATCAATGCATTATCTTTAAGCTCTCAATTAAAAGTAAATTCTAACTTAAGTATCGAATTGATTGTATAACACACAACCCTCATAACTCATCTTTCTTGTCCTCTTATAGGGTTATTCCATCAGTTTGTGATAAAAAAGCCATCACTATTTATAGTCCTAAAGTCATTCCATCAGTTTGTGATCAAGGAGCCAACACCATTGATAGTTATATTCAAGTCTTTCTTGACCGATCTGACTTATATCATTGTATTGACTCCTGCTCAATTGTGTTGAGGCGGTATGCTCAGTATTTATCAGATATAATTATACCTCATAATTTTTATATTCTTAATGAATACTCTGAATATAACAGTGAATGCACAGTTTGAGAACTCCATTCTCACACTTTTTGGGAAAATTATAAGAGTTAAAATAACTTATTAATAAACAAAATTAACATAAATTTGGAATTTAAAATAATATGATAAGCAAAATCATGCATGAGCTAGTTGATGAACTTTTAGACAAACAACTCATGAATCTAAATGATCAAGTCGGGCATTGCGTACTTCAGATCATTAAATGAGCCTTTTCGAATGATTTTTAGTGAAATTTTTATTAAATAAAGCATTGAGTAGCTCACAAATAACTCGGTTTATTTGCAACCCTACTGATTGCACCTTATTGAAGATTTTTATCAAGAGCAAAAACTACGTTTTGGAGACTGCAAATAAACAATCAAGAATATATACATTGAACGACAACAAAATTAATTTTCAGTATATTCTTAATTTATTTATTTGGACACTGAACCCAATTCTTAATTATATATTTGCAAGATTTCCTTTAAAAAAAAAAAAAAAGGCATATTGACAAGAATTACATAACAAACAAAATATAGGAAAATTTTCTACAAGGCACTAAAGTTTTCGTGAATCGAGTTGATGTCCAAATTAGGGGGCCGAGTCAATGCTGACTCTTTTGCTTGAAGAGAACCTCACCTTCCTCCCACTGAGTCAACGTGAATGCTATCATGTACAAGGAAATCAAATAGGCATATACATGAAACAGCCAAAGACTAGACTAAATCAAAAGATTCCCAAATTGCTAGCTTTCCAACCACTTTCGCATAAGAGGAGAAAATAGACTTCTAGAAAATGGAAGGGTGCCGTGTGGGATTAGGGATTAATTAAATTTCATTAATTATGTGAGCATTAATAACATTTGTATCCATGTTCAAGGAAATTAAACTGAGAGACAAAGAAAGAGGCTACAATTGAATATTTAAACACTGAAAAAAAGTATTAAGTAAATATTAACGATCAACGTTTTATTTTAAAAATTTAGCATTTAACGTTTAAAAAATATAACCAAATATTGAACGCTATTTTTTCTAGCATATTTGAATATAAAAACTGAAATATAATTTTTTCTTCAGTATTAACTTTATATTTATCATTATTTACCATTATATAAATTACCATTTCATATAAAATTAATTAAAATATAAAAATAATTATCTTTTTCTATCATTTTATAATATTACTATACATCCAACTGTTAAAGAAACAAATACATTATATCTATCGATTAATTACAACTAAATGTTAAACACTGATCATCACAAACCACTAATCACTCATCATCAACCAAATCAAACAAACCTCTATCATATACTTTTCCTTTTTCTAATTCGTTTCAAGATAGAAATAGCAACGAAATGGAAGGAGAGTGGAAGGTTATCTTATTTCTCCCATCCCACCCTTTCTGCTTTTGTGGAGATTTATTGTAGGATAATCTTTTTTTTCTTTAAAAAAATAATTATATTAAATTATAATTAAAATTATTTTATATCATAAATATATATAAAAAGATATAGTAATCTACGTCAAATATATTTATGTACATCTATTAACTATGAAATATATATTTAATAAATATAAAATTTTAAAAATACACATCTACATTCTTTCTAATAAATATATTCTTCTTTCCATTTTCTTATAATTCATTTAGAAAAGTTTTTATTCAAATAGGGCTGGTGCAAAGCTCAATTTCTGAGATTTTGTCTAATAATATTGGTCTTTCACTGTTTTTTTTTTTAAATTTTTATTTAGTAAAGAGTTTTTGAATTTCACTCAATACACTCTATGTCCCCTCCTCATGCGTTGACTAAGCAAGTTTATCTATAGGTCAACCATAATAAATTTTTGAAAAATTATTTATTCAATCTTTCGACGAATTTAATTAAAAAATCAAGAGGTGAGTACATTTTATAGCTTAAGCCAACATCTTTTTTTTTTTTTCAATTTTATCTCTTTTAATAAAGAACTCAATAAATACAAGTCATCATTTTGGAGCCCTTGATTTTTAGTCAATTTAGCTGGTAACCTAAAGGATTAATATATTAGTTAGGGGTGTAAATGAACTAAACTTACTCACAAACTACTTGAAATTCGACTCGATAAAAATCAATTTAAATTCGACTTAGTTATTAAATAAACTTTAAAATCAAGTTTGAACTCAACTCGTTAATTTAACGAGTCAATCTCAAAATTATCAATACTCGACTTATAAACTTGTGATTTGATAATAAATATAATTATATATTTTTATTTATAATATGTAAAATACGTTTTACAAATATATTAATTAAAAATATATAGCAAATAATATATATTTCATATTATAATTTACATTTATAATATAATATCTAATTTTTTATGTAAATATTAATATATATATATATATATATATATATATATATATATATTAAGTTTGTAAAATAGAAATCTTATTTTTTAAAAATATTAATAATTTATTTTATAATTTAATTCAAATAAAAAAATTTCAGCTCAATTAATCTCGTTTAGACTCTCAAGTTTTATGCAATTTTGACGATACTCAACTTAAGATCGGCTCGTTCATTAAATGATTTTTAAATACTTTACTTAAGTTCGGTTCGTTTATGAATATTTGATAATAAATATAATTATATATTTTTATTTATAATATGTATAAAATAATTTTTAAAAATATATTAATTAAAAATATATAGCAAATAATATATATTTTATATTGTAATTTACATTTATAATATAATATCTAATTTTTTATGTAAATATTAATATATATATTAAGTTTGTAAAATAGAAATCTTATTTTTAAAAAATATTAATAATTTATTTTATAATTTAATTCAAATAAAAAAAATTTAGCTCGATTAATCTCATTTAGACTCACAAGTTTTATGCAATTTTGTCGATACTCGACTTGAGATCAGTTCGTTTATTAAATGATTTTTAAATATTATACTTGAGTTTGGTTCGTTTATGAATAAACCAAATTTAAGTAAGTCAATAATACTCAATTCGACTCGACACGTTAGGTTCTTGAATGCACACATTAAGTTAGAGTGTGCCCTTAAATTCCCTTGAAAATATATAGCTCTAATCCTTATAAATACAAGATTATAGTCTTTCAAATTATAGTTTTTCAATTATAGTCCATTCCATTCAATTATAGTTTTTTAAACAAATGGAGGAATCAGACTCGAACCGACTTACCGTAATTACAGGCCACAATTTGAAACCGACAAACTATTCAATTTCAGATTTGATCCGATTCGGTCCCATGCTTATTTCACCCATAGACGAAGGCTAGGACGCAGATTTGTCAAAGTCAAAAAGCCCACGTTAGTTGCTGCACTTACATTATTTTTATCATTTTTTAATTATTATTGACATTTACTAAATCACCCTTTATTTTTCAAACTTATACTATAATTGTTGCATCACCCTCAATAATCTTTCTATAATTAATAATCATATTTTCCATTAAATTTATATAGTTAATAATCATTTTTTTCATCAAATTTATATGAAATGATAATCATGCCCTCCATATAAAAGCCAAAAAGTTGTAAATTTGGAGTCTTTAACATTCTGGGTACGGTGTCCCTCAAATTTTCTTGTTGACATTTTTTCTAGGAAACCAAACAATTGCTATACATCAAAACAAAGGGCATGCGAGGGAAGAAAAATCCCACAATAAAAAAAATACCAGAAACACAAACCGAAATTCTCACAATTTTTTTAGATAAATGTACAGATCAAAAAAGAAAACCCAATTCTCTACCCATTCACACACCAATTACCCTCATTTTCCTTCAGTTTCCATCGCATATTTTCTCGAGAAAATGTGACCAGCTCCAAAGGCATATATGATAAGGAATCGTTTAGATGGCCGAGGTAACAAAAAATTTGGAAATAACCAAAGCAGTAAGTTGTCTCTAATACTGATCGACGAATGAACCAAAGCAACAAATCTCTATAAGGGATACACTGGTGGAGATCTCGGGCGAGATCTGGTGGAAATCTAAGGCCAAAACTGATCAACCAAACTGTTGAGGTTAAAGAAGGCCTGTTCCTTCAGCCGCAAGTAGGTCTCATTAAGCATCGCTAGCAACATACCGGCAGAGCTGACCATCGTTGCCGCCATTGGGTTGGGTCGGCAAAGGAGAAGATGAAGATGAAAGACGGGTCCTCTTGATCTAGAGAGAATAAAAGAGAAAAACTCTTATAATTCCATAAGCCCGCAATTACTAAGAAAATTGGAAAAGAGTGGGCATAAAACTGAAGCTTCTTCTCAAATTTGGGGTCTGATTTTCAAATCTTGACTTTTCCATGCTTGAAGATTTTGAATATCAAGTTAATCATTCTTATTCCTTTATATCGGGTTTTGATGGAATAAAGTGGTTTTTCTGAGCGTCCGATGATTGATATCTGACTTCACATTCCCGAGAAGTTGGTGATAAGCAAATCATAATGACTGAAAAAAAATTGCTAGTTAGAGCAGGTCGTTTGTAGCAAAGTTGATGGAAGAAATAAATTGAGAACAAAAAATATTAAGAAAAATTATAAGGGTATTTAAGGAATTACATAATTACATTAGGTTATTTAAGAGTATTTTTATAAGTTATAACAAAATGTAAAATGACATATACCATTTTTAATAGTAGAAAAATTATATAATATAACGAGACAATTATGAGAAAATTTATAATATAATTTTGAAATATTGTAAACAATTTATTTAAATATAACAAATGTCAGAGGTTTATAATGATTATCTCTTATTATTATTATAAATCATAATCACAAAAAATTTCAAAAAGTGAAATGAAAATTTCCACAAACAACAAAGAGGCTTCCTTCCTGCCTTCCATATTTCCATTCAACATACATCAATATTTATATTACATTTAGCCCTATTGACCGCGGAATCCTTGTTAATAAAGGATATTAATAATCTAATCAATCATAATCTATTGATTAGTTTCAAACATGATTTTGACATATAATATATTTATTTTCCTTTTCTTTTTAAAAAATTGGTCTACGCGTAAACGAAATGCCCACACGCATGTTATGTATCTTGATTCTTCTCATAACGTTTCCATGTTCATTTCTTTACTCTTACATTTTATTATTGAATCTTTGAAATTTCATTTTCATATCGTTTAAACAAATATAATTTAATTTATTATCAAACTATACATATGTATTAAATATTACTAAATCAGAAATCATTGATGTCAACATTTATATGCATGATAGCTTCTCATTCAATTATTTTCTATCTAAATGCTCTTTCATTAACATAATAAATGTTATCTAATTATATAGTTTAAATGACTCTTATTTTTTCAATACAATTTTGAAAAAAGTATAGATATTAACTAGCTTAAATTTTACATGCAATCTTGAAAAATACATAATCAACTTAATTAATTTTTCCATGTAATCATTTAATTTTTCTATGTAATCTTGAAAATATATAATCATTTAATTTTTACAAATTTCTATATCTATTTTTTAATTATTAATTTTTTTATTTATATCAACTTTTTATTTAACTCACAAAAATTCAAATAATTATAGTTATTTTTTGTTTGTGAGTTTAAACTAATTATAGCACTAAATATTTACTTGATATGAATTTTTTGATAAATTTTATCAATTTAAATCACATATAAAGTTAATTTGTTATTATAACCGTGCAACGGACGAATATAAAACTAGTTGGGTACATTATTTTAGGCTAAAATACTAAATGAGCTTCTGAACTTGTCCCTAAGTGACAACAAATGACAAAATAAATTTTTTCGTCAAATTTACCCTTAAACTTGTATTATTTCATTAAAATTATATCTGATCTTGTATTATTTCGTCATAAAAATCTTTTTTCATTAAAATTACACCCGATCTTAAATTATTTCGTCATAAAAATTTAAAGTATTGATTGAAGAGGATATTGAGTTAAAATGACAAGTGGACGTGATGATAATTATCCTAGATTCTTTTATCTCACCCTCTTGTTGGAGATAATTTTTCTCTTGTCTTTACTTTCGTAGGTAATTCTCACCCATGAGAATTCCCTACAAGACAAATACTTTATTTTTATTATTTTAAATTTATTTTTTTAAAATATAATATATTAAATTATAAACTAAAAATTTTGAGCAATACTTTTGCACGTCATTATACTAATGTTGAACTCAATTCTCTTTGTATCTATTGCAATTAGATGAGCAAGTAGAATTATTACTCCATGACAACATCGTTTTTTTCGCATTCTTCAATTAAGAAAATTTTATTATTAAAGTGAAACTGTGTTTTTAGGATTTGGAGATTTAAAAATTTAGCGAAAACTGTATTTTTATCAAAATATATCTGAATATAATTCTCTTAAATTGCGTTTATAATACACACACTCTTTTTAGCTGGTATTTTAGACTTTCATAATTAACTAATATTAATTTAGAGATAAATTTAATAAAAAAATTTATTTTATTATTTATTATCAATTTAAAATAAATTTAGAGATTTATTTGATATTTTAACCTATTATTTTATCAAATACTTTAGGTCAAGCACAACGCGGAATGTATATTATTAATATTGTATAGCTCGTCAACTTGAAGATTGGAATGGAAACAAATTGTGCCAGCTGTTTGTTGATAATCAATATATTTATTTATTTTTGTAAGAATTGACTGAGTTGGCTAATGAATTTACTTCTTATAATATTCTGATGTGGGTTGAAATACAATTGATGTTTAGGAACTCATAGCGTAAAAGATGCATAATGACCTCTGCAAGAAAAACAGCTTAGCTATGAGGCTTTTGAATAGTTGGGGAGGCCAATCCCTGAAACAAAGAAATGTTTAGTGAAGGGATGCAAGATACCCATTCATATGTATGAGTAAGCAAAAATCTGTTCAGATTGAAAATTTATTTAATTGAATGGATTTAATTGATTTGATTCGGTTAAATATAATTTTAATTTAATTTAATAAAAAATTTAATCAATTCAATTTAATTCATTTTATAAATAAAAAATTCAATTGAATCAAATTAAATTAAATTTATTTAAAATTAAAATATAATAAATTGAATTTATATTAAAATACTATTTATTTTAAATATATTATTTATATTAAAAATATTTTTAAAAAATTTGATTCAAATCAAATCAAAACTATAATGAAATTAAACTAAATTAATTTAATTTGCTTTGTTTTATAAGATTATTTAATTACTTTCAATTTATATATTTTTACAATTTTATTTTTAATTTTAATTAATTTGATTTAATTTAAATAAAATGTCTACTCTGCTCACATGCTCAAAAGAAAACCAGCCCATACTCGAGAAATCGAAACGGTTGGCTCATTGTCAAAATGGTCTCATGAGCTTAAGAAAAAGAGCAGACCCAATGTGAAAAGTGCCATAAGGACTTGTGACGGCCATAGAAATTGATTAATAATACTCATCATTATTAATCAATTTTTATATTTTATTAATCAATTTTTATATTTTGTTAAATTTAAATTATTAAAAAATAGCTGCTGCATGTAAAAATTAACTCGTATATAGTTTGACTTATTTCAATTGTTTGTATATTTTCTTGGACCTACGTATCTCATTTCATCTTTCTTCTAACTTTAAAAAAAAAAAAAATGGCTCCCTCCATTCCACGGTATAAAACATTTTAACTAATTCATCAAAATAAAAAAATAATTATTTAAATTAGCTATTAATTATTAGACTAAATTACCCTTTATTTTTAAAAATATAAAGATAAAAGTCATTATTATTTTTTATCAATACAAAAACTCCACTTCCACTATTTCTTTTTTTTTTTTTTTTTTGTATTTTATCTCTTAATTCCATCTTAAATATGTTGAAGTTCGTTTCTGCTAAAATTTTGATCTCAAAATACTTTTTATGTTACCACCAATTACTTCATTCGTCCCAAAATAATTGACAAAAATTTATTTTCATATAAATTTAAAAAATTAGTTAATTGTAGTTATTTTGTGTATTTTAATCACTTTCTTATTAAAATACCTCTTTTTATTTTTTTTTATTTTTTCAACATTAATAATTATTATTAGAACTATACAAGTTTATGATCATATTTAAATATTAGTAGTAAAATGATTATTGGAACTTAAAAAAAATTATTGAAGAGTATAATTTTTTTCTTTGCATTGTAAATATACAATCAAAGCAAAATTATAGGTAGTAATTTATTGATGGTATGAAAATAGATATTAATTAATACTAGTATATTAGACAATTGCTTGATTAACTATCAATAATAATAATAAAAAAAAAAGATATTTTCACACTATCAATAAATTACTTGCACCAATTACTTCGATATTTAGGATGACCAAAATAGAAATTTGGCTAACCATTTTAGAATGGTGAGAATATTTAAATCAATGACCACTTCGTTAATATGAAGTAATTTAAAATTTAAGTTTTCTAAGTTAAACAATGGTTTGGAATCTGAATTTTTATCCATTTCTTTTATTAATGTAAGTAAATAAATAAATAAATAAAATATTTTTACTTATTAAATTAAATTTATAATGCATCTTTGTACAATAAATTGTCATTAACATATCTTGAAAAAGCAAAATACTAGTCAAAAGAGATTTTAAATTTTCAATAAATAATTAATGGCTAGAAGGATAAAATGAAAAAAAGAAATTAATGATATATTGATTATCTAAAAATAACTTATATTATGAAACAAAAAATTTTCACTAAAATGTCTTGTATAGTGGAATGAACAGAATATAAAAAATTAAAAAAACTGACTTGTAATTATGCTTTAAAATTTAAGATAATATATATAAAAAGAATAAAGAGTACCCGCCGTATATAAAACAACAAAGAGTACCCACCAAGTCTTGATTTAAAAAAAAAAAAAAAAAAGAGTACCTTCCAAGTGTTTCTCCATTATATATATGTGCCATAAATTTGAAGGAATAACAAAGAAAAAAAAAAAAAAAAAGATAGGAAACATGAAGGCAATGAAGCCATTAGCTTCCTTGGTTGTTTTGCTATTAATTGCCGTCTTAAGCCTATGGGAAGTGAAGATGGCAAGTGCAGCTCTTAGCGCTGCACAGTGCAAGGAGGAGAGGAGGCTTGGGCTTAATGCTTGCAAGCTTGTTGTGTATGGCAGGCCTCCATCGCCCCAGTGTTGCGAGCGTATTCGGGTTAGCCATGTCGAATGTGTCTGCCCTGATATCACCCCTAAAATAGCTGCCCTGATTGACCTTAACCGCGCCATTCGAGTCGTTGAAGGTTGCGGTAGAAGGGTTCCTCGCCACTACAAGTGTGGAAGTAAGCCTTCAAATCTCTCTCTCTCTCTCTCTCTCATGGTGGTGAATAATAGCTTGAGAATTTTTTTATTAATTTGCTTTTATTCCTATGCTTAGAGTTTCATTGAATTTGAAACTCTTAATCGCACTAAGAATCATTCAGTATCACTGAGTCAAAAATTATTGATGCATTCTTTTTCTGACTTTTTTCTTTTTTCTTGCTGTCTCTAAGGTATCACGACTCCATGAAGACTGGGCTTCAACTGTCATGCTTCTTCAATTTGCTCTTTGAAGGTCTATGGCTAATTTTATCTCAGCTTAGTACTATAATAAAAATGAGAAATTTTGAATAAGTTCGGGTCATACTATCGCACCCATCTGTTATTATACTATTACCATTATATATTATTAGAGGAAAAAAAAAAAGCCAAATTTGTACTGTTAGTATTTGATAATAATCCCCTGTGTTCTCTTGGGTTTCTTCTCTTCATTTGCAGGACTTTCTTTTTGTTTTATGTCGCATATTATAATCTTACTCTGCTAATTCAATAATTAAAAAATGAAATGATATTAGTTATTTATGCTATTCAACTTGATATCCTTTCTAAAAATGATTTATATCGCATAATTTATTAATAATCACTGAATTTTTTGGTTCAAATTTTATGGTAGTCATATGCCTTTTTTTTATCAATTAAATCATTGAATTTTATTGTTAGGCAAGTTCAACGGTAATATTACAAGATGGTGTTATTGTATAAAGTTTTAAACTATACGTGTAAACAATAATTTTATTTAAAATAAAATTTATTCAAAATTATAAATAATTATATATTAATAAAATAATTATTTAAATATTTAAAATACTACTAATCATGATAATGTAATACAAGACACTGTAATAATTGATGTTATTGTTATTGTAATTAGAGGAGGTCACCTAAGTTTCGCCTGTCAAACTTTTGGACCAATAATATAAGCACAATTTAAGACTTGTTTAATTAATCTAGCTAAACACAAATGGGTAAATGGGTATTGTTTAAATGAGTTTAATTAAATGGGGGGAGACTCATTTTCAACGTTAATATCTGTTTCTGATGAAGAAAAACATTGGAATGGTTACCCAAAAGCCTCTTTTTTCATATTAGTCACAAAGCAGCTTGCCACCCTTTTTTTTTATTTTTCAATTTTTCTTTTGCCACCACTTCCAATAAATTTATACATATTATATAAATTTGTTTGTATTTATTTTTCATAATTTTTTTCCTTATTTGGAGCAACATATCTTATATGATTGCCAGTATTTTTCCGTTAATGAGATTTATTTGTGTTTCTTTTTAGTCTCTTCATGTGCAAACTCCTATCCTTTGTGTGATTTTTATTTCTTTTTTGGCGATTTTTTTTTTTATTCTTTGATATGTTATTAGGTAAAGATTTGTGTATATTGATTTTTAATTATTATTGATGTTGATTACAAGATTTTCAAAAAATTTGTCTACATTCATTATAAATACATACACAAAATCTCAGTTGTATCACTTTTTATTTTTTGATAATTCAACCAATTCAAGTTTTTATTTTAAAATATTTTTTTGATAAATATGAAAAATTAAAAATAATATATTAAAGTATTATAATATTTTTTAAAAAGTTTAACCAAAAAATAAAAGATAGAAAACCGCAATCATAGTAAACGCACAAAAATTTAATAATTCAACCAATTGAAGTTTCACTTGGCAAAACAATAATTTGCCTAAGGAAAAGATTGTGAGAGAGGAGTTAAATTTGCAATAGCTATGAATATGGAAAGATCAGCTGCTTGTGGAGGTGGCAAAATCAATCAGATGGAGCTGATTTAGATGGGATAATTTTTGAATTAAATTAATTTAACATTATATATTTTTTACATGAATCCAAACCAAACTATTTAGGATTATGAGTGGATTAGTTCATCAAATCAAGAAATGGAATGTATTTAATTATCTTTTAAGTTTTGAGTCATATTGGATAACTTACATTTTGTTTTTTCAAAATACAAAAATTATTTTATTTTTACATAAAATTTAAATATTTTTAAATAATTTAAATTAATTCAAAATCAACCCAAGTTATAATCAAGTTAATTCACTAGTTCGATCAAATTTAATTTAAAATTTTTAAGTAAGATTGAATTCAAATTACTTTTTTCATAAATACAAATTGAATTTCTTATCGACTCAAAATTATGATTTAATTGTTTGAATGACAATTTTTAAGAATCAATCATTAGATTTTACCAACGAAGCCTTTTTGGCCTCAAAACACTGAACGTGGACATGGTTGATGGATCTCGATTTTTCTATTTATAGAGTTGGCATAAAATTAAATTGCAGTTTCGAGTTGAATTAAGTGAAAATTTAATTTTTTTAAACATAAATTTTTATTTGTTCTCCTTGCATGTTTTAGAAAATAAAAAATAGATTTTAAAAAATTATTATAATTTAATTTAAATTAGAACTAGACTGAAGTTGAGATAAATTTTGAATTGTAAGCATCCATTCAAAGGCTTGTTCAATTAACGATCTGCTTTTGAATTAGAAATGTGTTAATATAAATATATTCTATAAAAAATTTCATTTATAAATCTACAATTTGCGAGTTTAATATCAATGAAAGTTCGTTTAAAATTCTTTTTTATTAAATACTTAAAATTGATTATAACTAAACTGAATTCTATCAAATTTTATAAAATATTTAAATGAATTATAACATTAACGATAGTATAAAATTTTAAAATAATTTTAATTTTCAATAAAAAATATCAAATTGAAAAATAATTTTAGAATCTAAAATGTAACAAATCAAATGTGATGAATTATTTCATGCGAAGTTGAAAAATGAAATATGACTTAATTAAATATGATAAATTGTAAGTGTTATAATAACAAACTCTATGATTTTAATAAACATTAACAAAAATATCTAATAATATAACTAAATAAATATGAGAGATTAAATTAAATATATGAACAAATTTAGTTAAATATGATAAACCACAAGAAGTTTATTAATTTTTAGAAAATTATTGGTAAATTAATTTGCCATCAAATTTGGAAAATTATCAGTTTTTAAGACCCTCCAAAGACTAAATTGAAAAACATGAAATCCTGTATAGAAATAATTTTTTAAAAAAATCCCATATAAAAATACATTGAAATCTTAAGGAGCTGGTAATTATAGAAAATAAAGTTTGCCTTCCAAAAATAGAATGAAATTTGATGTTTACTTAAATGAAAAATTAGAGTTTAAGTTGTCAATATTCCCATTTTACTGGTACTTATACAAAACTAGTTTAAATTATTTTCCATATTCTCTTTAAAACAAAGAGAAGTGGGAAAGCTAGAAAATACAAAGTTTTCTATAAGCTCCTTACTTTGACATCCATTAATCTTAGTTCAAATTCCAGCAAGTTAACTTTTATTAGTTATTGTTTTCAATGTAATAACTAACAAAAAAAACTATATAAAATATATTTAGGCGATAAAAAAGAAGAAATGGAAAATCAGAAAATTATATTGGTAAAAATATTTTTCAATTTCAGTTTTCCATTTAAAAGGTGAAAATTTTTGAAAACTAAGAAAGAGAAAAGAAAATTAAAAAAAACAAAAATAGAAAATATTTCACACATCTGAACAAGTGCTAAATGGCCCCGAACAACTGCTTCAAGTCGACCCACTGGACCCTTCTGGCCCGTTTTGCCCTTTGTAATCTTGTCCCATAATTGAGATTATTTTTATTTTTTTCACTGAAATTTGTTGAAAAAGATTTCTGTTTAAAAAAAAATGAAGTGAGCATCCGATTAATAAATTGAATTGAAGTGAAATAAATTAGCAGCATATTCAAAATTTAATTTACAAGAGAATTTTTGCAGAATAAAATATTTTCCTTAATTATTAACAAATTTATTAGCTATATTCCCATGAACAAAATTTTTTCTATTACTAGTCATTTACATTTTTAAAATCAAGCTATCTAAATAAATATATTATACTTAAAACAAAATAATTTTAAAAATTAATATATTATCTTTTCTGAGTAAACTAAATGTGATATAATAAAAAATTACGAGTATAACATTTTGTCGTAAATCTAAATAATGAATTTTATCAATAAAATTCAAACCCAAATGTCTTATAGAGATCTTAAATCTTTACCTTTATCATTTTAATCTACGCATAAAAAAATTTTCCAAAACCTATCACGAAGTGATGTGATAAACTACTATTACTTTTATTCAATGAAAATGATGGATTTTTTTTTTTTGGTATATTGAAAAATTGGTGAGGTAAATTTTTTAATCATAAGGATTAGATATTCTTTTTATTGATATTTAGATTTTTTAGTGGATGTTCATTCTAATCTTCAATCTTTTTTTGTTCTTTTTTTTTTAAATGGATGAATATAAAGGGCAGAACCCTATTGGAAGGAAAACACAATAATCCAGTGTTTGGAAAAGAGGAAAATAAGGGAGGAATGAGATTTCTCTAGTTTGGGAAAGGGAGGAAAATATGAGGGGAAGAAAAATAAATGTTATTTTACCTCCATTATTTTCTCTCCAAAATGGAGAGAAAATATAGAAGATTTGAGGTAATTTTTATAAATTGATAATTTTGTCCATAAAAAGATTAAGAAATGTTGTGTATAAGAATTAGTATTTAATATAAATGTATGATAATATTTACTAGGATTTTATGTATTAGTGTTTAGTTAATGTGAAAAATTGAACAATTATAACTTTTAAAAATAGTGATTTTGTTATGTTTAATATTAATATATTTTTTCTTGTTTAATTTTTTATTCTCTCTAATTTATTTTAGTAAGTAGATATTATTTATTTTCTTAAATGACAGGTAAAATAGAAAATTTATGAGATAATAATTTTTTTTCCTTTCTTTTTATCCAAACATGAGAAGTGAAAATAAAATTTATTCTTTTTTCTTCTTTTTTTATTCAAACATGAGGAGAAAAAATAAAGTAAGGAAAATAAAATTTATTTTCCTTCTTTATTTTCTTTTCTTCCAACGTAACTTTCCAAACATAGAGTGAAAAGTATATATGGACCATAAGAATAGGAGTGGTCGCTTGACACTTTTTTTTCTATAGGACTGCTCCCTTCGGCCAATTTTGCCATGATTTATGTAAGTACTTAGGATTGAAACCTTATGAGTGACAATATTATGTGCTGAAAGTAATTGAGATACATTTTTATTTTTCATTTACTTCTGGTTTTCTTAAATGTGGTTTCTCATTTGGTTTTTATATTTATGATCACATCACATCTTTGTTTTTGCATGTTCAGGTTACATTCCCCACTTAATGTCTCTCTTACTGCTCTGGGAATTAACGAATGGGTTGCCTGCTAAAAGGAATTATTTTGCTAACGTTTTTTTTTTTCACATAATGTTGGTAATTCTTTACGGCTTAATTGTATAAATTTGTTTTTGGTTTTCAAACATATTTGAAATTTGCTTCAGTTAATTGATGTCAAAGAATCACAATGATCACATACTTTCACTTAGAGCCTTGTATTCCAAATAGATTCGGTTTCTTGTAGAGCAAATTTAATAAACCAAATTACAGGTAGCAAGGATGACCGACCATTTGAGATAAAACATGGTGTGAAGCTCCCGGGTTACCAAGGAGATAATATTAATGTTGATGCTTTTGATGAGAAATCTAGAATACCTGATCCTCAAAGGTTGATTAGAGCCTACCTGCAATCTCTTGGCACCTTGAATCTACTTAGGACTTTTGCTAGGGTGGATATGCTGCCTTGCAATAAGTAATTCCTAAAATTGATTTCACAATATATATACATACAGCAGTTCAATGACTGAAAAACTGTTAATTGCAATTTAATTAGCTAATCGTTTAGGTTGGTTTGCAACTTTAGCTTCTGTATAATAACAATAAATAGATAAATGAGAAGTAACAATAAATCGATAAATGAAAAGTAAACTCAAATTAAATAAAAATAAGAAAAATAAATAAATAAATAATTTGTTTTATTCCATTTTAATAACTGTTTTATTAATTGCAACAAGTAACTATAATCATATTCTTTATTTATTTATAGTTTTTCTCACAAGTTTATTGCTTGGGCCATCATATGTGTAATACACATTTTCGTCTTCTTCACCTTCTTTATTTCTAGTTTTTCTCACAAGTTTGTTGTTTGGGCCATCATATGTGTAGTACACATTGTTGTCTTCTTCGTCTTTCTCTTGAGGCATGACTTGATTATTCTGAGTCATAACTTGATTATTTTGATTAGGATGAGATGCACGATTATGCAAGTCGTGAGAAATTTTGTTTAGAACTTCATTTGGATAAACAAGATTATAATGTGAAGATTCTAACACGAAATTTTGAAAAGGAAATTGGTTTGGAGCTTGAATTGAATGAGTGAGATTATGATGTGAAGATTCTCCCATATGGTAATATGGATTTTGGTTTGTAGGAGGGATGGGATTTTGAATTTGGGACACAACATTGTGAAAAGCTTGATTATAATGCGAAGATTCTCCGATATGATGACATGGATTTTGATTTGTAGGAGATATGAGATTTTGAGTATGAGTTTGTGGGATATTATTGTATTGAATTTGAGGAAAATTAAGGGCTTCTCCAAAATCCATATGATAATATGGATTTTGGTTTGTAGGATGGATGGGATTTTGAATTTGGGACACAACATTGTGAAGAGCTTGATTATAATGCGAAGATTCTCCGATACGATGACATGGATTTGGATTTGTAGGAGATATGAGATTTTGAGTATGACTTTGTGGGATATTATTGTATTGAATTTGAGGAAAATTAAAGTCTTCTTCAACATGAGACCATAAAGCACAAGAATTATCAAGTAATTGAACTGGAGAAGAGATATAAGTAGATGACTCTTGATCAAGAACATCATATTGTGTTGGAGGGAGAAAATAATTTGGATTTGGGTTAGAAATATCATTTGAGGCTTGATCGGAATGTGCCATTGCTAAGTTATAACGAGTAAAACAAAACTTTCTACGTTGCTGCATTGTTACAATAATTATGAGATATTTATATAAGAATTCCTTGAGACCTATATAGGAATTCATACAAATCTTAAATAGGAAGCAATATATATGTGAGCTGTTCAGGAATACATGAAAAATATTATATTGGAAATAATAGATGAACAAATCCATATAATAATAAATAGAATATATTAGAAAAGCATGTGATGAACATTCTAAATAAGAAATAATAAATGAACAAATTCTACATAAATAATTGAAATGAGCACATTCTTAAAGGGAATAAACTGGAACTTGCTGTATAGTATTATAATGATTAGCTAATATTTGTTTTTTCCATTAGATTAATACAAGTTAACAAAGTGTTTCAGTGTTTAATGATACAATTAAATAATAATCTTACAATTTTTTTTTAAAAAAATTATTCACAAAAAGCCATAAGATGTCTATTTTACTCCTATCGTCCCTGTCAATTTCAACTTGCCTCAGATTCCAGACATCGCCATTGACCAACCCACTCTCTCGCTTCCTAATTTCTAATTAAGTATTGAAATATAATTACAGTCACCATGAATGCTCTCTTCCCCGTCATATGCCTTTCTTCCTCATCAGTCAACGCCCAAGTGATCAACCAAAGCCCGGACGACCAAAATCTGTGTCTTTCAATCCTCAATCCAAATCATCCAAATTCCCATCTGGGTTTTGCTCTCCTCCCCGTAATCGCAAATGGGTAGGAAGCAAAATGACTCAGAATCCTCCCGTTTCGCCTATCTCACACTAATCCTGCTGGGTTGTATCTCCTGTGCTGTGGTCTACACGGTCCTCCCATTGCTCCTGAATCCCAATTCAGGTTTTGCAAGCTCAGGGTCTGTTTCTTTAGCATTGGTGAAGGAGAATTCACTTGACGGTGAATGCTGTAGAGGGATTGAGAATTTGGAGCTATGGGGACCTGCTGTGAAGTGGGGGTCAGAGTTTAAGTTCAATTCTTCGAGGGAGTGTTGCATGGCTTGCAAAGCTATGTGTAATGGAAATGATGGGCCCTGCTTGTGTGATACTTGGGTTTTTTGTGGGAATAAAGATACTTGTGGATCGAAATTTGGTGAGGTGAGATTGAAAGTTTGATGACTTTGAAAGTTTGCTGTGGATTTTAATAATTATCTCTTTTATTTGGTTTGAAATTGGAGCGGTTATCTGATTTAATTTACAATGTTACTCAGTTTTTTGCAAGTGATTAGTATTATGGCATGGTTAATTGAGAAGTCTTTACCACTTATTGAGAACTTTTTTCTCTAAATGTTTTATTCTATGCGATGTTATATTTTATGATTTCAATTGCTGCATTTGTAATTTTAGTTTAACTTCATTTATCCAGTGTTGGTTGAAGAAACAGAAGGATACATTGAGCCCTGATCGGCAGGAAGCTGGTGATAAAGTTAGTTGGACTTCAGGGCTCATCTTTGGAAAAGGAGAGGTACCTAAGTTCGGATTTTTTTTTTCTCTATTCTGCTTTTTATGTTGTCAGACAGAATGTGTGGTCCAAAGCACAGTTTCACACTCTTCAAAGGACACTAAATCTGTTCCCAGTTTGTTTTAGTAAAAAAAAATGGCAGACATAAGAGGAGTCTTTACTGTTATAAATTGTCCCTTTTGTTTTGTTTGCCTTTGTTCGAATTATCTTTTATCCATACTCCATTCAAGTACTGTTATTATTATATGTTGGAACATTCCTAGTGTACAATCATATAAAAGATGAGAAGCACCATATTCTTAACATTATTGATACTGGAGATATTGTGCACAAAATTGTGATAATTGGATTCCTTGTAGTTAGAGGTCTATGTTAAACTTATAGTTAACCATTTTTGAAATTACTAGATAATAGCCCCCCAAGAAACCTCATTGGAGAGATTCTGTTATTGTTGTGATACATACAGGTTCCTTTGCACATATGTCTCATGCGAAATATAAAATATATTGCTATTTTTAATTTCATTTTTCCTCTATTTCATTTGAACTTGAAAGACATCTTGCTGTATTCTCAGTTTCAAAAATTGCTGCATCAGTTGTTATTTTGCCTCCTAGGAAATTCAGTACTGCTGCTTTTTTCTCCACTTTACAAATTAAATTATCTCCATTATTGTTGCCATATAAAATTTGCCACATGCACTCTTGTTATTCTTGTTTATATTTCTTCTTTCAGGGTATTATTGGCTTGGAGACAGAATATGGCACCCTTCATGTAAAAGTGAGTGCTCATACTTTTGGCTGATATATCCATATATCTTTGACAAGAGAACTTGAAATACTCCACTTGTGTACTTTGTCAACTAGGTGCCCTTTCTTTTTTTAATCATTGGTTATTTTAGTGTGCATTTTGAAGTAGATGTAATAATTAATCATTCCAAATATCAGTATATCAGTTATTGATGGAGTGGTATACTAAGTGTGCAAACCTTGGAATCCAGTTAGATTAGAATGTTTATATGTGGGCATTTAAGCTTTGGTCTATACTTCTTGGTCTCGCAATGAATGAACACAATTATGAAATTATATATTGCAGGAGGGGAGATGGGTTTGAGGTGATTTGATTATTAATGACTGTATAACCATATTCAATTTGTGGATTTAAGGAAATTGTGTGCCATTTCTCTCCTTGGATTTTCTGGAAGAATTTGATTTTGAACTAATTATGGGTTGAGAAGAGTTAATTGATCTTGTCAGCAATTTTTACCATGAAGGTTTTCTGGAATAATTGTGCTAAGGAATCTTTCCCATGAACGTTTACTTTTTTTCTTTTTGTCATGACCGTCCGGTATCCTCACACTTTTTGGATATGAGACTAATCCGGATTCGAGCCGAGTAGGACCACTAGGGCAGTAAGCTCTCCCTGCCGAGTTTTAACGCATGAAAGTTTATTGACTGACCACATGAATACACTAATAGGAATCCTATTATTGCATATCATTTTCACTGTTTAGGACCACGTTTGTTCTGTTCTGGCTTGAGTGAGTTTATAAGTTATTCTCTTATTTCATAGATTTGATCTGTTTCTTTTGATTTGTTTACATCACTTTTATTAATTTCTAGCCCTGGATGAAAACTTTGACTGCTGCAGCTTTTCCCTGACTGCGCTCCACATTCTGTAGCTTACATTCTTCAGTTGTTGACACTGCGGCATTGTGCTGGTTGTAAATTTTTCCGTGCAGAGGCCCGAGGCCAATTTTGGGATTCAAAAGGAAACCACATAAATAATGTAAGGATCGCAAATTTTGTTAGTTTGTATTTCTCTGCCTACATATGAAATCTGAGTATTTCTTGTGCATTACATGAGGCATCAATCTGGATTAAGCATTTTTTTTGTGTAGCAGTTTCGTTTATGTAAATTTGTCTTGGTATTTCTAACTGTAGCTTCTCTTTTTAATCATTTCAGTCTCCCTTTGGCCCTCCTTTTGCCTTGATCCAAGGAACTTTGGAAGCTCAAGGAACGACATTCAAGAAAATCCCAAAAGAAGTTTGCCCAATCATAAGAAGGGGTTCAATTGCTTGGGTTGATTCTGGCCCTGAATTCTTGATCAGCCTAGCCAATCACCAAGAATGGAAAAAGGCATACACCGTCTTTGGTTCTGTTCTTCCTGAGGACATGAAAATTGCGGAAAAAATTGCCCAACTTCCCACCAAATCAGATGTTTGGAACAATATTAACGTGTCGGTATTGGAAAAGCCTGTTCCTTTATTGTTCCGAAGAATCAAGAAGAGTCATGGAGAACTTCATACCAATGTGAAATCATAAGGATCAATACGTCACAAAGGGCTTTTATGTAATTGTGAGATCATACTGAAAAGATACATGGCTGCTTGGTTTTGTTGAGTTTTGCTTGCTTGATCTCTCGACTGCATGTCATGAACTTCATTATCGTTGATCTTTTGTTCATGTGCAGACGAAGCCTTTTTTTTTTTTTTAGAAAAATTAATCAAAAAACTATTTTTCTAAGCAATGAAAAATTAATTTATTTTTAAGAAAAAATGGTTTACTTTTTTAGGAGAAATTATTTTTAGATTTTGATAAATTTATCTAAGTGAAAATAAATTGTATAAATTTATATTTGTTAATATATTTATTATCATCCATAATTTTTACTTAACAATGAACATGCAAATGATGTCTTATTCTAGTGGTAAAATGTGATGTCTCATTTCAAATATTGAGAAAAAGAAAAGAATCAAATATGAAGAACGAGATATTTTCTCAACAAAAAAAGAAAACAAACGATTTGATACGTAGAAGAGATAGAGATAAAAAAGAAGTTTTGAAGCATGTATGCATATATATGTATGATTCTCTCGGTATATAACAATGAGACTGCAAAAATGTTTTATTCTAGTAGTAAAATGTGATGTATCATTTCAAATCTATTAAAAAGCGCTAGGTATTTTTGTAGTTAAAAATCATTTCTCTTTCTTACTAACTATTAATCCAACGTGACTCTTATAAACGTACCTAACCATTCTTGCTGTGTAAAAAAAAAAAAAAACCTTTTCGTGTTTTGGAAACATTTTATTGTTTTGGAGACATTACATATTAGGAAACTTACCAAAACTCTCCAAGTACATTTTTACAATTTTGAAAAACTTTTATTATTAATTTAGATTAGAAAACTTATAGACAATTAATATTTATTTTTAAATATTTAATTGATTGTTGTTATCTCATTTATTTTTTATATTGATTTAGATAATTATCTTTAATATTACTTTTCGTATGAACTCATAATTAGTTGCTTCAATATTTATTATGTATAACAAAAAATATGTATAAATATGCCATTTTTTATGTTTACATTTCGTTTCTCATATTTTTTTAAAAAATAATATTTTTTTGTGTCCGTTTTTACATTTTCCAATAGCATGCTGTCGAGGTCATCAGTAACTAGTGGTATTTACACAATTTTTTATTTGTAAATATATTTTTTTCATATTAAAAAATATATAATATATTCTTATCCTTCGCGGACACTTTCTCGTGCATTCTGCCTGCCTCAGCCGTCCCATTAGCGCTCTTGAACTCCGGTGAACTTTGTTCTCTAGAGACGCCACCTGATGCCACTCCAAAAACATAATGCTCAAAATTTAATTTATTCCTGTCAGACCACAGTGTCCATGCCAGAACACAACAATCGACGAAATCATCTTCTAAGTGATCTTTTAGAATGAGGAATCAGTCGAGCAAACATTAAAATGCGCCACATCCATTCCAATTCTGCACGCAAACCAAACTCATGTAGCCAAAGGACAGTCCTTCAATATACGCAATTAATATATTGTTTAATATATATATATATATAGTTACATAAAAAAAATGTTAATACTATCATAAAACTATTGTGTTATTCTTTATTATTATATTATAATGCTATAATTAATAATTTATCATTAAATTAGATAAAAATTATTATTTATTATTAGATTAGATAACATTAGATTCACCGTTGAACTAGATAAAAATTATTATTCACTATTAAATTAGATAAAATTAGATACCATTAGATTAAATGAAATATATTTTTCATCATTAAATTAGACCACATTATTTAATGACTTTATTGAATTTATTATTTTAGAATTCACTTTATGATTATCACTAAATTATATGATTCTTAATGACCCGTAATCAATTATCAAATATTTGTCTCATAATCCAAAAAGTCTTCATAGTTTCTCTATTCCTAAAGATTTTTGAAAAAAAAAACTTTATTTTCATGAGAAATTTTGTTATTCTTGTAAAAAAATGGATATATATATATATATATATATATATATATATATATATATATATATATATATATATATATATATATATATATATATATATATAGAAATAAACAAATCAAAAAAAATCTATAAATTTTAATATAAATAGTAATAT
>CATIWR010156506.1:0-13836 GCA_949677035.1 Omphalea diandra
CCCTACCATAAAGGTTGGTCACATCAAAAGGTGAGTAGAAACAATAATTGGATTCAATGGGTGTATGTGATAATTGTATGATATGATTATACTCTATTACATGTATATATGATTGAATTGTTACATGTTACATGGGAATACATGACAAGTGAGAATTAAATGGTCTTAATGATTACTTGGCATATCATTTGTGAATAAGCACTTGCATATGGAACTAAAAAGGGCGTTGTGACCGACTTGTCCAACACTTGTAAATTACAGAAAGATGGACCAATAGGTCCCAAATCATATGTTGCATGAATCACATAAATATCCCGGGAGCAATGTTTGCCTTGCTCAGTCAGAATAAAAATAAAGCTATTGCGTTTGCATTTGCATAATCAATTGTCATACTTGCAAAGTATCTTGATGATATTTGATTATGGATTATGCCATGAGGATTTGATTATTGTTTTTATTCACTGAGTCGCGACTCACCAAATCACAACTATTTTTTAGATATTGAAGCATAGAGTTTGGACATTTTGATGCATAAAGTCTTGCATAAAGACATATGGAACACAGGTCATCGGCTGAATTCCAACTCTCTCTCCTTGCGTCATGTACATACATTTGATAGGAACTAGTTATGGTCACTAGTCCTAACATTAGTTAACACATATGTACATTAAATACATATGGAATTATATATGTATGATGAATAAACCTTAATGTGTATGCATGTTTGAACATGAAATGCTACAATTTGCAACTGAAGATGATAGTTACAGTTGGTTTTATCAGAGGATTCAAGCCCACGCAGGGTAGATGTACAAATCCCGGTGTGTATGACATCGTGTGGCCGATGGGCAAATCCTGGATGTTGAATGCTTGATAGGTACCAGCTGTAGACACATTGTGACGTTACAATTTGTGGTATCAAAGCTGATTTACAAATGAGAACAATGGATGTCACAGTTATTGGTTTGACAAATGAATTTAGATGTTACAGTTTTGGTATCAGAGAGGGCTCAAGCATATGCGGGGTAGACATGCAAATCCCAGTGTGTATGACATCACGGGGCCGACGGGCAAATTTCGAGTGTTGAGTGCTCTGATAGGTACCGATTGTAGCATTATAGATTGTGGAGTATCATAGCAAATATGAATACGGTCGTTACAGTTTAGTGGTATCAGAGCCATATGAGTTTTGTTATATGAATACATTTATTACATTAAATCTTTAACAAAGGAGAACGAGGTAGAAATCACCTTAAGTGATGAAAAAAGTGACAAGGAAGAAGAGGAGCTAGCAATGCTCTCAAGGAGGACAAACGAGTTTATCAAAAGAAGAAAAAAAAAAAAAAAAGGCTTCAAGAAGACAACTCCTACTCCAAGAGAAAAATCCAATGATGTCACTTGCTATGAATGTGGCAAGCAAGGCCACATCAAGTATGAGTGTCCCAAATTGAAGAAGAAGAAGAGATGGGACAAGGAGAAGAAGAAAAGCTTTTCAGCCACTTAGGATGATAGCTCAAGTGAAGAAGAGGAAGAAGGAGAAGTTGCCAATATTTGTTTCATGGCACAAGAAGATTCTAATAATGAGGTAAGTACTTCTCACCATTCTAATTCTGATTTTGAATTTGATGAGATTGATAAAGAGCTTCTAGAGGCTTTAACCATGAGATATGACAAATACAAGTCACAAATGAAATCTTACAAAAGAAAATGTCAAAAGCTAGAGGATGAATATAAATCCCTCAATGACGTTGTAAGAGAATTGAGAGCATTTAATGATGAGCTCAAAAATTAGTGGATAGTCTTTCTATATCATCTTCTTCAATGGCTTCACCATGAAAGGAGAATGGCACTCTAGAGGGTGAAGTCATTGAGCTTAGAAGCTCAATCTCTAAGTTCCATAAAGGAAAAGAAGCCTTGGACACATTGATTGTGTCACAAAGACCTCCACTAATTAGACATGATATAGGCTTCAATGGGGCCTCCTCATCATCTCAAACTTCATTTGTTAGATCTTTAGAACCTCAAACCTTAAGGGTTGAGGTAATTGGGAAAAAAAAGTGCTCCTAGCACTAAGCCTTATAAGTCTAAGGGCAAAAGGAAGGCTCCCCTAAGCTATAGAGCTAAGACTCAAAGAGCTAACCATGCCTATATGTACAACAAATAGCATGGTCATTCTTATAAGAAATTTTGCACTCCTACTCATCATACATGTATATGCATGCATTCACATGGCCAAGGTATGAGAAGGCCTCTTACTCATACTAAATTTATGCATAGGAGAAAGACTCCCAAGTCTAAACTCCAATGCCATTATTACATGAGATTTGGACACATTAATATTCATTGCTACATTAGGAAGGCTCACCTCAAACTAGAGGACCTTTCATTTTCTAACCCCCAAGGACCCAAGTATGCTTGGGTACCTAAGAAAAGGTAACTCACTTTTGTTGTGTAGGGAGTGGGGCAGCCACCAAATCAAGCAATGGGCATGTGGATAGTGGATGTTCCAAGCATATGGCTGGAAATAGGAAGCTATTCACAACATTAAAAGAAAAAGAAGGTAGAGATGTCACATTTGGTAATAATGCCAAGGGTAAGGTAATTGGTATTAGAACTATTGGTAAGAATGGTTGCTTTTTAATTGATAATGTTCTTTTAGTTAATGGCTTACAACATAGTTTGTTAAGTGTAAGTCAATTGTGTGACAAAGGTAACAAAGTCACCTTTGATCCTAGGGAGTGTTGAGTTACCACTTTAATGGATGATGAGGTTATTTTCAAGGGTGAAAGAAAAGGTAATACTTACACAATTGACTTAAACAATTTGGCTAACCAATCTTTTACGTGTCTTATGTCTTTAAATAAAGCTTGGTTGTGGCATAGAAGGCTTGGACATGCAAGCATGGATCTTCTTCAAAGCCTATCTAAAGAAAAGTTGATGGAAGGACTTCCCAAGCTAAATTTCTCCAAAGATAGGACATGTGGTCCTTACTAAATGGGGAAGCAACATCATGCCTTTCACAAAGCCAAAAATGTTGTAAGTTCAACTAGGCCTCTTCAACTTATTCATATGACTTGATAGGATCCACTAGAAGTGCTAGCTTAGGTGGAAAGCATTATGCACTAATCCTAGTATATGACTACTCTAGGTTTACTTGGGTATATTTTCTAGCTCATAAGAATGATTCCTTTGATGTTTTTAAAAGCTTTGCAAAAAGGGTTCAAAATGAAAAAGGTTACTTCATATCTTCTATTAGAAGTGACCATGGAAAGAAATTTCAAAATGAGTCATTTGAAAATTATTGTTTGGAGAATGGAGTTTTTCATAATTTTTTAACTCTTATAATACCACAACAAAATGGTGTTGTAGAAAGGAAAAATAAAACATTGGTGGAAATGGCTAGGACAATGTTCAGTGAGTATTCTTTACCAAATTACTTTTAGGCCGAAGCCATTAACATTGCATGTTATATTGCAAATAGAGTTTTTAAAAGACCCATTCTCAATAAAACATCTTATGAGTTATGAAATGGTAGAAAACCCAAGATATCATACATGAGAGTATTTAGATGTAAGTGCTATATTTTAAACACCAAGGATAATCTTGGGAAATTTGATTCTAAATCTGAAGAAGGTGTCTTCTTCGGATATTCCACCTCAAGTAAAGCACATAGAGTTTTTAACAAAAGTTCAATGGTAGTTAAAAAGTCTATGAATGTTGTTTTTGATGAATCTAGTGTACTTGATATTAGGAAAGGTATTTTTATTGATAATCTTGTAGGTGACTTTGAGAAGTTGGAATTGAAAAATTCTACAAGAAAAGAAGATAGAGTAGAAGGTGATTTGTTAAGAGTAGATGAAGACCAACATCATCAACAACAAGTAGAGCCAAGCCAAGATCTACCTAAGGATTGGAGATTTTCCAGGTATCACCCCAAGGACTTGATCATTGGTGATACATCTAAGGGTGTAAGTACTAGATCTCAACTTAATTTTTAGATAATATTCTTGCTTTTATTTCTCAACTTGAGCCAATATCAATTGATGAGGCTCTTGATGATGAGAGTTAGGTACTTGCTATGCAAACGGAACTCAATCAATTTGAGAGAAATAAGGTATGGAAACTTGTCTTTAGGCCTAAAGAACACCTAATTATAGGTTCTAAGTGGGTGTTTAGAGCAAGGTTTCATTACTAGAAACAAAGGTAGATTGGTTGTTAAGGGATACAACCAAGAGGAAGGCATAGATTATGATGAAACCTTTGCCCCCGTAGCAAGATTAAAGGCCATTAGAATTCTTTTAGCTTTTTCATAACATATGAATTTTAAACTTTTTCAAATGGATGTGAAAAGTGCATTTTTGAATGGTATAATTGAGGAGGAAGTCTATGTTGAACAACCTCCTGGTTTGAGTCACATTGTTTTCCAAACCATGTTTTTAAATTGAATAAAGCCTTATATGGTTTGAAACAAGCTCCAAAAGCTTGGTATGAAAGGCTTAGTTCATTTCTCTTGAAAAATGATTTTCAAAAAGGAAAGGTGGATACCACACTTTTTGTTAAAAAGCACAAACATGACACATTAATTGTTCAAATATATATTGATGATATCATTATTGGTGCTACTAATGAGTCTCTTTGTGAGGATTTTGCTAAGTGTATGACTAAAGAATTTGAAATGAGCATGATAGGAGAGCTCAAGTTCTTTATCGGTCTATAAATCAAGTAATCCAAGGAAGTGATCTTCATCAACCAAGCCAAATACACAAGGGAAATACTCAAGCAATTTGGCATGGATGGTTGCAAGGTAGCAAAAACCCTAATGAGTGGTACCATCAAGCTAGATAAGGACAAATCGGGCAAAACAGTATATGAAAAGAAATATCGAGGTATGATCAGATCTCTACTTTATCTTACTACTTTTAGGCCAAATATCATGTTTAGTGTTTATATGTGTGTCAGGTTCCAATCCTCTCCTAAAGAGTCTCATTTGAATGTTGTTAAGAGAATTTTTAAATATTTGCATGGCACAATTCACTTAGGGTTATGGTATCCTAGGGATTCTTCCTTTAGTCTAGTAGGATATTTGGATGTGGATTATATAGGTAGCTTATTAGATAGAAAAAGCACTTCTGAACTTGCCAATTTATAGGTGAATGCCTAGTTTTTTAGTTTAGTAAGTTGCCTTATCCACTACATAAGCCAAGTATGTGGTTGCGGGTTATTGTTGCACCTAAGTTCTTTAGATGAAACAATAATTGAAGGATTTTGGCAAAGTGATTGATCACATTCCTATTAAATATGATAACACAAGTGCTATTAATCTCTCTAAGAATCCCATCAAACACTCTAAGAGCAAACACATAGATATTAGACATCATTTTCTTAGAGATCATGTGTAAAAGGGTGATGTTGTGTAAGAATTTATTGACACAAATCAGCAACTTGCTGATATTTTCACTAAACCTCTAAATGAAGAAAGGATGAACTTCATTAAGAGATAATTGTGAATGCTTGATGGAGGCTCCCTAAAGTGAAAATTTTTTATCTTATGTGTGATATTGCTATGTGTATTGATATTTGTTGATTTGTGATATTTATGTTTGATATAGTAAAGTGGATCACAATTTTTTCAAAATTCAATTATTTTTTCATTGCTGGCTCATAATTCGCAGTTACTATCCTTCATTCACGATAGCGAATTATAAGTCAATTTCACCCGACTGTCAAACATCAATTCTCGGTTGCAAAATTTTAGCTCCACTGCGAATTTTGGTCAAATTTCAATTTTTTAATCGTTAAGGCGCGTATTCCCAAGGAAAATTTGTCTGTTACATTTTTCGAAATTTGCGATCGCGACTCACGGATTTGCAGAACCAAATTAGAGTAACTGCCTAGACATTTAAGTGATTTCACTGCCAACCATTTCCAACTCTTCATTAATTCATTTCTAGCCATTTTTACACCCCTTCAATGGTTATAAATACCCCTTCAATAGTGACATCCTCACTTATATTCCAAACATCTTTTCTCTCTCAAATCTCTCTAAAATTTTCCCAAACTCTCTTCCTCTCTTGCTATGGCTCCAAATAAGTTATCTATAGCAGACAAAGGCAAGGTAGTGGCTCCGCCCTCTGCACCTCCTACCCTCTATCTCATGAAGGGAGTTACTAAGGAAGAAAAAGAAAGGTACACATCCAACTCCTCCAAGATCATTCTCTTAAACAAAATACCTTCAACCTTTATGTTGGAAACCTTGGGTATCAACGTAGAAATTCAAGCTTTCCTCTCTAATTTGAGCTGGAACGAGTTCATCTTCCGAGATGAACCTAGTTACGAAGAGGTTGTGTGAGAGTTCATGTGTACTGTCCATCTAAGTCACAAAGTTGAATCTCTCACGAGTCAATACGGGTTAGTGTTTCAGGCCTTTGGTAACCCTTTTTACATTACATTCGACCAACTATCTTCTCTTTTTAATTTACAAGTAAGAGAAAACATCCTCTTCATAATCTCTGCACTTGATGTTATCTATTTCACTTTATGGTTAGAAATCTCCATAGAAACCAAACACGAACCCCACTCTTATTTGTCTAAACACATCAAATCCCTACCCCTTTGGATATTCCACCGTGTCATCACCTTTTTCGTAAATGCAAAAGGTGATGATACTGAGAAAGTGTCCTAAAAAGACTTGGCATTTCTTTTCTACCTTGTCAAAAATAAACCAATCCAAACTACTTGGTATAGATCAATTGAATCACGTAAGTACCAAACCCAATAGCCAATTTTTGCTACCTTCACACATCACTGCCATATATCATTTCGTTGGAGGCCTCGATAAGGAAAAAGAAAATTCCTCACCAAGAAGCTTCTACCTTCATAAAACTTCCTAGATCTCACCTACCTTATTAACGCTAAGGGCTATTCATCCAGACAATTATACGTATACCCTAGGTGCGGTTGGAGTAAAGAAGATGGAAACTTTACAAGCTTCAAAAAGGAAAAGGCTCCATATTGAAAAGGCACAATTGTAGTCCCTCCTCCTCAATCAAAACCCATGTCCAAGTTGTCTCTTGCTACCATTGATCGAAAACTCGATAAGATGATGAGAATGACGAAAAGCATATTCCTATTTCTCTCACATCTTCATAGTGACATGGTGGATCTTCAAGAGAAGTTAGGGGTTCCTCTTTGTCATCTTCTAGACTACACCGAATTTGAAGATACACAAGATGAAGATGGCAATGAAGAAGAAGTTGAGGATGGAGATGAAGCAGAACGAGCAACACATGAGCAAGAGGAAGCATCTTTTGGAGATGATGATGATTCTCCAATCCTCTAGATTAGGGATCCTTTGTATTTTTCTTGTTTTTTTGTTTATGTTTCAAAATATTGTGATCCCACAGTTATATATATATATATATATATATATATATATATAAAGTTATTTCTTTGCAATTCATTGTCTTATGTGATTGATGAACTTTATCTTTATGTTTTGCATTCTTATTTTGCTCCTTATGTACACTTATGCTTGTTTTCATTTCCCTTTTACGCCCTCTTTTTGATCTTGCTGAAAGGAGAGAGATAGTAAGAATCTAAGTTTAAGGGGAAGAAATAATAACCGGAAAAATTTTAGCATAAGTTGAGGGGGAGCATCATACCTTGATACTTAAGTCTTTTCAATGGTTGAATGTCATACTTTGGAAATTTTACCTTAAGTATTATTCATTGAAATTTTACCTTAACTTCACTCCAACTTAATATTTTTGCATTATTTTCCCTTTAGATCAATCTAAGTTGTCAAAATAAAAAAGGAGGAGATTGTTGGACTAGGATGGTTAATCCTAAGTCTTAAACCTCTTTTGATCTTGACAAAGGAGATTAATCAATTTTAATGTTTCAATTAAGTGTTGTTTTGGAGTTTTTAGATGGTCTCTAAATTTAAAGATGGATGAAGTCCATAATCTCCAAAGAAAGCAAAGTGTCTCCTAATTTGCGACTGCAACTTCATAAATTGTGACCGCGAACTAGACTAAGGTAGGTTAACAATTTGGACAGACGAATTCGCGGTGTGTATCACGCCTCAGTCACGATCGTGAATTTTGAAGTAACTCAAAAGGGAATCAAGTCCACAATCACATCATGACAAGTGTCCCAGGTGATCATTGGAAGAAAAAAATTGTGATGGCAATTTATGGGTAGCGACCACAAATCATGAAGAAGAAGATGAACATTTTGATAGACAAATTCGCGTCCTAAGCTGAGGCCTGTACGAGGAAAATCACGACCGCTACTTTTGTGAGCAGGTAAAAAGCAACGACTATATTTTCCTAGTGAACCAATGGAAAGATGGGATGTGGACTAGTTGTTAGACACAAATGGGGATTTCTGCCGCAAGTTTTAGCTCCCTTATGGAAATTGGAAAATTGCGACCGCAAAAGAGTAGTAGCGACCGCGAATGAAGCCTGACAAGCATTTAATGCATAATATGTTTAGCATACTTTAGAGATTTACTACCAGTTTTATTGTAACATCTCTTTGGTGTGTAGAGGCTATAAATACCTCACCAAACATATGTAAATGCAAGAGAATTCATTAATCTGTAACCCAAACTCTTGCAATTTTGCTACTCAATCTTTTTTCTTCTTTAGGTGATTGTTTGGTGTAAGCATAAACACCATTTGTAAAGGTTGTAGTGTGAGCCTGTAAAAACACTAAAAGAGGTTGTTGTGTGAGCCTTAAAAACACAAGTGTAAAGGTTGTTGTGTGAACCTCAAAAATACAAGTGTAAAGGTTGTTGTGTGAGCCTTGAAAAAACAAGTGTAAAAGTTTGGTGTGAGCTTAGAAACACCATTGGAAAATAGTGGAACACCTAATTGCTGAGAATTGAGGAGTGGACGTAGGGTCGATTATACCCGTACCACTATAAATCTTATGTCTCCATTCTACTCATTTTCCTTCTTACCTTATTGTTTTAATTTTTATACACCAATTCAATTCCCCCTTTTTGGTGCCTAGGGCCAACACTCTCACACATGAGATCTAAAGGCATTTTATTATGCAGAGTCTTATTATTTC
Source organism: Omphalea diandra (assembly GCA_949677035.1). Classification (NCBI taxonomy): domain Eukaryota; kingdom Viridiplantae; phylum Streptophyta; class Magnoliopsida; order Malpighiales; family Euphorbiaceae; genus Omphalea; species Omphalea diandra. Next base: position 9,079 of record CATIWR010156506.1, read on the forward strand.
CACCTACATATGGTAGAAAATATGTGTGATCACCTCAAACCAAAGAAGGGTTAAGATCTTAAGAAACAGTTACAAAAAGGATATAAAAGTGTAATAAGAAAGTAATTATTTGAAATTACTTAAAGAAAGAAAATGAACAAGGAAAGTGAAAATCCCTTTAACAAGGAGATAAAGATATACATGACCATTTACATAAAAAATTCTTTATATTATCGGGTAGGGATGCATGAATATTTACATTGGGAAGGGTTTACATATTGGGGGAGAGATAATATTGTATTTACATCATAGGGATACCTAATCATGTTCCTTGAAGAACCTCAACCCTTCATTTAGAAGAGAAATGCAGACAAAAGTGCATTCTATTTTGAGCTGTTATTGGCTCCTACATGCGCCTATTGGTTGATATGGTTGTTGAAATTGATGGCTCCCATGCTTTTAATAGGCGATTGTCATGATCCCCCATCTAATATACACAAAGGTACTAAGCTTGTGAGTGATAAACCCTTCTTACCATTTCCTAAGCCTAAATGGAGCTTAAGTTTTAAGTTTGGAGGACCTATCAATTTTTCTAATGGTAGAGTTAGTGTATGTTGTGAAGTATGAAGGCTACATGAATGCAAGTAAAACAACCAATAACAAAGTTCAAAAATGGTAAATTGAACCAAAGATTAAACATGAAGTCAATTTTGATCCCCTAGTGAAGTCTCCATTATAAGTGCCTCATTTTTTTTCTCTCAAACAAGTGAAATCTTGTTTTTGACTACATGTTTTTATTGACTAATGGAGGGTCGAGAGGATGGAGGTCTTACATTGGTAAAACCCTAAGTTATGGTATGCATTTGGATCAACAAGGGATCCTTTATGCCTCATATAAGTTTGAAGCCCATTTTTACAAATATTGGTCAATAGGGGACCAAAGTCATGTAATACATAGGATATGTGGAGTTACCATCCAACTTTGATTTGGATAAGAATATGGGCAAGGCAAAATCTAAGCCTAATCTAAATTAAATTAGAAGTACCATTTCATCTTCACCACATCAAAGATTGGGTTCAAAAATTGGGTATGACTTGGGGAAGAGGTTAGGCACCCCCAAGCTATTGAGATATCAGGATTTGGACTTCGAGCATATTTAGTTCACATTTGTCATTTTTCACTAGGTTATTAATTAGCCCAATTATGAGCCTATGCCTCTAATGTAATCAAGTCAATCAAATCAATGATTCTAAAGAGAGGCAGATCATGTATCATGGAAAAGGGTACAACATGCATATCCATCCATCACATATCATGAATAATCATCTTTAAAAGGAATGGGGACATGTGACATGGCATAGGGTAAACATGCATACCCATTCATCATATATCATGCACAATCATCAAGGATGATCATTGAGGCCATCATTCATGGTATAGCTCAAGCAAAACTCCTACACCCAAAATAAATGCATAAGTTAGTAACTAATAAAAAAGGCAAGCAAAAAGAAAATAAATATAAGTGAGTAAAGTCCATAATCAATAGCATACCATTTCTCCAAAGTTAAGGTGCCTAATATATATTTCTAAGTCCTTATTCAAATACATTCCAACATCACATAAAAAATATAACAATGTCAAATAAACATAATTGCACAGATCATGAAACATTAGAGAACATAGATACGAAAAGTAAACACTTGGAAAGATTCCAATGGCCTAATGCAAAACCACTATAAAAGAGGTCCTAGGGTTAATGAACCCTCTCCCTTTACCACTAACAAAAAGCATGGCATCCATAAGCATGACTAATTACCAAGAAGGTAAGAATGCTAATTAATAAGAAAGAGGTTACAAGGCTAAAGCATATATTCAATAGCCTACATAGAAGTAACCACAGTCATAGTAGAGCTTTTAAAGTTCTTAGAATAATAAATTCCTTACTTGGTCATTGCAGAAAAAGTATCAAAATGGAGCCTTGAGAATCACATTAAACTCAAAATAGAAGAACACAGAGAATTAGCACAAAATAAGCCATGAAAAACATTCTAAACTCATCAAAAATTTCATTTATGGAATGAATATGGATCCTAGGCCATTAGGCCTTCTCCTATTTTGCCAATGGAGACTTCAGACATCACAAAAAAGGGTTTAGGAAAAAAAAAGGCTCCTCAAGTGTTTAGATAGGAACTTTTATAGTAGACCCACTATTAAGTCTTATGCAATAACTTTGTAGTCTAAGTAAATCTTCAAGTGTTGGTTATTTGAAGACTCTATGAATGTTTTCTGGAATATCATGACAAAAGCCAAATTGTCTACTAAATTTGTGAGGGCTATATGGCTCAACGATCAATTCATCCTTGCATTACAAAGTCAAATAGTTAGAATAAAGGCTAATAAAATAATTAGACCATCCAAGAGGTAGGGAATGAACATTCTTGAGGACACAATATTGATTTCGTAAAAGCTTTTCTCTAGAATTGAGAACACGCTCTTTAAAAGGCATGGATTCTTAATGCTTATCAAAATAATGTGCCATCCTTTTCCCATTATAAAGAATCATCATAGGAAAATCCACTTTGTCGTTGGTGTTAAAATGTGTTCCAAACTTATCAGATAACTATCCATAAATATAATGGATTAGAAACAACATCTTATATCTTTATAGATCTGTTGAAGAAGAAATAACGTACAAGCCATGACAGATGTTAGCAAAATTATAAGGAAGGCTAAGCAAAACAAATCAATAATGGTCATCATGCTTGCAACCTTAAATGTATTGGGGTGTATAATTATAGTGTTTCTATGAGGAAGAACAATGTGCATAACTAGTAAGAAATTGAAGCAGCTAAATACACTTCTTCTTGTAGACTACGATACTTTATGCCAAGTGTTATGAAAGGTTTTTACCATATTTAATCACAACGTAATGATGTGCCAATAACACTAGTCGAGTTAAAAAACTTTTGAGGCTTGGTAGTTCACTTGGCATAATCTTTTTTTGGTGACTTATCATTCTTGTCATTGCAGAACCAATATTGCACCTAACTCTTAATAGTCTTCAAAATTATCACCAACTTTATGGGAATGCCTTGAAATTCATGAAATAAGTATGGGTAGCTACGTGGTAGAAAAGGTTGACCTTTCTCATAAACTCCTATGAGTTCTTTAATAGAGGGGATCACTTCATCACAAAATAAGCCCACAGTTGAAAGGCCACCAAGTGCATTCAAGTGCCATACTGAAATGGATTCTTCAATAGTAGATATGTAAACGATGTTAGTTGATGGATTCTAATGTTCATAAAAGCATTGGATCACATTAATTGACTTATTATTGTTGGACTATGATGGTTAATCCTAAGTTTAGAACCTCTTTTGATCTTGAAAAAGAAGATTGATCATCATTAATATTTCAAATAAGTATTGATTTTGCAAAAATAGATAAATCTCTCAATAAGAGATGAAAGGAGTTATTAAACTCCAAAGTAACATGTAAATCGCGACCGTAATCCAAGATTCACAACTGCGACTCATGTTAAGACATGCTGAAAATCAGGCAGGCAAAATCGCAAAGCCATTCTCAGCCGCGACCCATGCAAAAGAAGGAGCCTATTTGTGACAGTGGAATTCATGGTCTGTATCGTGCCAGAGTCGCGACCGCGACTTTCAAAAACTCCAAGATAAGGATCAAGTTCACCATCACAGCTTGACAAGTGTCCTAAGTAACCGTTGGAAGTCAAAAATTGTGATGGGCACTTATTGGTAGTGACTGTGAACCCAAAAGAAGAAGATGAACACTTTTGGCAGAGGAATTTGCGTTCATAGTCGCGTCCTGTACAAGATAAATCACGATCGCTACATTTGAGAGCAGGTGAAAGGCAACGACTATATTTTTTTTTTGGTAAACTAATTAGAAGCTGCCATGTGGACTAGCCATTAGACACAAACGAGATTTTCCTTATGAAATTTGGAAATCGCAACAACGAAGGAGCAGTAGCGACCGCGATTTCATCCTGATAAGCATTTAATGTAGAATCTGCCTTGCATGTCTCAAAGATTTGATGAGCTATGGTCTGCAACGTCTCTTTGGTGAAGTTTGGGTATAAATACACCACCAAACAGCTATGAATAAGGTTGCTAAGGAATTTATTACAAGTGATTAAAGCTCTCAATCTTTGCTACTCATTTCCTTCATTTTTTCTTTATGAAATTATAGTTGTTAGGTGTGAGCATTAAACACCAAGTTGTAAGGTTGTAGTGTTAGCCTGCTAAAACACTCTAAGAAATGTTTAAGTGTGAGCCTAGTGAAACATTTGAGTGAGGTTGTGTGTTAGCCTAAAAACAGATTATTGTAAGGTTGTGTGTGAGCCATCAAAACACAAGTTGTACAAGTCGGGCGTGACGTAGGGTCAATTATACCCGAACCATTATAAATCGGTTATCTCCATTCTACTCTTTCTTCTTCCCTTTTGATTGTTTTTTCAAATTTTATACACCAATTCAACCCCCCTTCTTGGTGCCTAAGGACAACAAGTGGTATCAGAGCAAGGTTTTCACAAATCAAACTTTCATTGGGTGAAACAATATCATGGCATAGGAAGTAAACCACTCACAACTAAGGCCATATTTTAATGAAACCGACTATACTCATTGGAAGTATAGGATAGAGATCTATCTTGACATAGATGTGGTGGACCTTTGGGATGTGGTAATTAAGGAATGGAAGCCTCCTACAAGAGTTGTGGATGGCAATGAAGAATTAATCCTAAGGGATGA
>CATIWR010156516.1:0-12108 GCA_949677035.1 Omphalea diandra
ACTCAAGTGAAGAAGAGGAAGAAGGAGAAGTAGCCAACATATGCTTCATGGCATTAGGAGACTCTCCACAACAAGTAAGTACATCTTCTCATTCTAATTCTGATTATGAAATAGATGATTTAGATGAAGAGCTATTAGAGGCTATAACCTTAAAATGTGACAAGTATAAGTCACAAGCTAAATCTTTTAGGAAGAAATGCTCCAAGCTAGAAGATGAGAACAAGTCTCTAAATGAGCTTGTCAATGAATTAAGGGCTTCAAATGAAGAACTTAAGAAGAGTATAGAAAACTTATTTACATCTTCTACATCTTTAGCCTCTCTTAGAAAGGAGAATGACTCACTCAAAGGAGAAGTCATGAAGCTTAGAAGCTCAATCTCCAAATTCCATAGAAGAAAAGAGGCTTTAGACACTATTATTGCTTCACAAAGGCCTCATCAAGAAAGAAGTGGTCTAGGCTACAATGGAGCTTCATCATCTTCCACTACCACATATGTTGAAATTTCACAACCTCACAACTCTAGCATGGGAGATCCACAACACTTTGAGTAAGGTTTTAGTGTTAGCCTGTCAAAACACCTGAGTAAGGTTTTGTGTTAGCTTAGAAAACACTTGATTGTAAGGTTGTGTGTTAGCCATCAAAACACAAGTTGTAGTAAGTTGGGTGTGAGCTTGAAAAACACCATTGAATTAGTAAAATACCCAATCGAGTGATTAGGGAGTGGATGTAGGGATTGTTTTGCCCGAACCACTATAAAATCTTTGTCTCCTTGCAATTCTTTCTTCTTCTCTTAATCTTTAGTTTAAATTTGTAAACACCAATTCAACCCCCCTTCTTGGTGCCTAGGGACAACATCTGGTATGGCTGAACATATTCCAACATAAAAGTTTTTAAATATTATTTCAAAAATAAATTATCAAAAATGGATTGTTATAATTAGCCTGTTTGTTAATAATAATTTTTATTTTACGACTACTGTTATGATTGATTCCGGTGCATACATAAACTGCATTCAGGAAGGGTTAATTCCTATTGTTTATTATGCAAAATCTATTAAAAAACTTTATACTGCTAATGGTGAAAAATTTAATGTTAATTATAAACTTTCTAATGCAAAAAACTATTGTGATGGTGTTTGTTTTAGATCCCAGTTTGTTTTAACAAAAAATCTAACTATTAGAGTTATTTTGGGAAACTCTTTTACTACTCTTAATTATCTTTTTAAGGTTAATGAAAAAGGAAACACTTAAATAATTTTTGGTAAAAAAATTTGTTTTAGATTTGTTCAACCTATTTCTTCAAAAGAAATTAATTTTTTCTCAAGAATATTTTATTTTCTTGATGTTAATTTTGTTAATTAAAAGAAAAAAAAAATTAATTTTTTATCCAAAGAAATAAAAATTTTAAGGATTGAAAATAATCTTCAAAATTCTTATATTCAAAAGAAAATGAGGGAGGTTGAAGAGCTTGTTCAAAAGAATGTTTGTGCCACTGTCCCTAATGCTTTTTGCAACGGGAAAAAACATATTGTTATTTTACTTTACGTCAAATACTTTGACGAAAGGTTCATTCCCGCTAGAGCTAAAGCCATTCATATGAATGAAGAGTTCCAGACTCACTGTCAAAGGAGAAATAAATGATTTGTTAAGTAAATGATTAATTAGAAAATCTCTATCTTCTTAAAGTTGTTTAGCTTTTTATGTTAATATTGCTACAGAAAAAGAACGAGGAGTTCGAAGACTTGTTATTAATTACAAACCTCTCAATAAAGTTTTAGAATTGGTTAGGTACTTTATTCCTAATAAAAGAGATGTGTTAAAACATCTTTATGATGCTAAATTTTTTTCAAAATTTAGATATGAAATCAAGATTTTGACAAATTTAAATTCAAGAATCTAATCATTATAAAACTGGTTTTAATATTCCTTTTGGTCACTATAAGTGGAACATCATGTCGTTTGGTTTGAAAAATGTTTCATCTGAGTTTCAAAGGATTATGAATGATATTTTAAGTTGCTGTGGAAAAACCCAGACTTTTTCATAAGCCTACCCTTTAAACTCAATGAAGATGTCAATCCTACCAAAGCAACCTATCCATGAATGACACCGAATGACCTGGCCCTAGCCTACAAAAAATGTTTAGAACTTCTAGCCCAAAACCTCATTGAACCTACCAATTCAGATTGGGCCTGTAAGGCCTTCTATGTTAATAAACGTTCTAAACAGACTAGAGGAAAAAAGAGACTTGTCATTGATTATCAGCCTTTAAACCATTTCTTGAAAGACGACAAGTTTCCTTTACCAAAAATATCATCATTGTTTTTCAATTGTTTATATTAATGACTTGTTAATTTTTTCCAAAAAAAAAATTGATCAAAATTAGACAAGTTTTTCAAAATAGTTCAAGATAATGGCTTAGTAGTGTCGGCACCAAAGATGAAACTTTTTCAAACAAAGATAAGGTTTTTGGGCACACAATTTTTCAAAGAACTATCAAACCCATCGATAGGGCAATTGATTTTGCAAATAAGTTTCCAGATGATATTAAAGATAAGAATCAATTACGAAAATTTTTGGGATGTCTTAATTATATTACTGATTTTTATAAGGACGTTCGTTTTCTTTGTAAGCCTTTGTTTTACCGTCTTAAGAAGCTCTTTTGTCTAACTATTTCTCACCCAAATGTCTCTCTTATTGTTGAGACTGATGTCTCTGATATAGGTTTTGGAGGAATTTTTAAACAGAAACTTCCTGATCAACCCAATGAGTCTTTTGTTAGATATCATTCAGGCTCTTGGAATAATACTCAAAGGAAGTATTCCACTATTATGAAAGAATCTTTATCAATAGTTTTGTATCACAAAATTTGAAGATGATTTGGTTAATAAAAGATTTCCTTTAACAATTGATTGTTCAACTGCTAAATGTGTTTTAGAAAGATTTATCAACAAAAAGTAAAATTCACGCAACCTTATCTTCAACATCTAATAAGAGAGAATATAAACAATTATTGTTATGGCTCTTTCATAAGTGTCTGAAGATAATGACAGTGATGAAAGTGACTCCAATTATGCCCAAAGTAATGAGAATGACTGTTATGGAACCCAGCTGAACTGATATGATTTTTGCCTGTCACCTGTTAAAATTCTTTTAAGGACCACTTATTAATTTTGACACCTGTTAAGATTCTTTTCTATCTATTAAGATGAGTTGTCTTCCACTGCGGATTTCAGAATTTGTTAAGTCTAGACTTCATATGATCTTAAGTCCATTGTTAGGATTATAAATATGTGTTGTGTGCATGCAGAAACCAGAATTTGGACAAAAGAAAAAATTTGTCTAGTTTTGGTCTATTTGCTCTCTCTATTGTAAATTTCTTTCGCTTAAATATTTTTTTTTTATATTTCTATCTCTATTTTATTGCATTCACCAAGTATGTTTTGTGCTCGCTTTTTCCAAAGGATCTTGCTTAACAATGAATTGGCTACAGCTTTCTGAAGTGTATGAAGTTTACAATGAATTGTTAAAATATTGAAGTTTCTAATATAATTGAAAGAACTGTAATATGTATGTATACATCCTCCAAATTGCTATCACCAGGGTCATGCTCTCAACGGCCACTGAGCTATTCTTCTGCTTTTAATGATTTTTTATACAATGTTCATGTCCAATTCGTCATCCGTTTGTACTACTTTTTAACCTTTTCACTGTTTGGCTACAGCAACAACAATCCTTTTCTCCAAGCCTTCCATTTGAACTCTACTGCATGACGGAGAAATTGTATTCAAGGATTCCAACGTTTAATAGTTTTTGAGGTTTCATCTATGGGTGTCAAATGGATTGGCATATTTAATAAACTACTCATTTATCCATTTATGACTCATTTAGTAATTATATGAGTATTCATATCCATTTAACTCATACAAATTCTAATCCACCCATTTACTCATTTAATCTTTCACTATTTTATTTATAAATTTTATTTACTTATTTAATTTTTAATATATATTACATCATTTATTTATACATTTTATTTAGTAGACATTTTAAAATATATATTTTATTTAATCTTATCCATACTATATAAATAAAATATATATTTAAAAAGTGAAAAATGTTCTAATTAAAGTATTTTTATTATAATGAAAAATTTTATTTTAGAATTCAGTTATAAATTCTATGAAATTAGATAGAATTTGACTTAGTTATAATTAATTTTAATAATTTAATAAAATAAAATTTTAAATAAATTTTTATTTATATATATCAATTATAAATTTATAAATAAATTTTATAAAAAATTATTTATATTTTTTATAACAATATTTATATTTCAATTAATTGATCCATTTTTTGGATAATCGAATTTATAATTTTTATAGTTTTGGTTTAATTTTTAATTTAAAGTTTTTTGAACTGTAATTTACTGTTTAATTTAACATAATGCTCACAATTTGATTAATTAAATATAAAGACTCTTATAATTAGGATATTTTCAGTTGCATTCCTAATATTGGTTAATTAAATATACATGGCCAATCTTGTTCAGTTATAGTTAATTAATCTCGTAAAAGTGGTCGTTCATTAGCTTGTTGTTTTGGACAATGTATGTATGATTGACGATGGATGAATGGCTTCCTTGGAAAAGCCTATTATGCAATTGCAAAGGGAAAGCAATAGATGAAGCATTTTAGGAATGATTGAAGTATTGTTTGTACAATATGTAGGTAATTAGTTTAGTGATGACTTTTTATTTTTTAATGAAACAAAAGTTTGATTACTAATGAAAAAGTTAATTGTCACATTTCTTTTTTCCTCCTAAGAGGAAGCTAAGCCTAATTTCCTTGAAATTGAACAAAAGTGAAAAAAGTGGTAATAAAAAAAATTAATGTTGCTAAACATTCAGCTGGGAGGGAAAACAATTAAAAACCCTCTACATACTTGAAATTTAATTCAATTTTTTTAAGGATAGTTAATTTAATTTCATTTATTTTGAAATAGCAAAATTGAATAAATTGAATTAGTCAAACTTTATTACAATATATATTTAAAATATTTTTTTTCACTTTTAAATAAATATTTTATTAAATATAAATTTTTTATATCATTATTTTTTACATGCATAAATAATGATATAGTATTTATTTTTAATAATGTATATGCTTATATTCATTTTATAAAATCATATAAAAACTATTAAAGCTACGGTAAGAAAAAAAAAAGTGTTAGATAAATGGGATCTTTTTCCAATCCATATCTATCCATATATTAATAGGATTAAGTGAGTAATAACCCATTTAATATTCATTTAATATATAACTCACCAATTTACCATCTATATCCTATTTTTAAAGGGTCAAAATGAGTAACTATGTATGGTTGTATCCATGCTAAATCAATGACTGCTATATATTTCACTATAACATTTTAAAATTTTAGGGGAATGGGCAGCGTTATTTGATTTCATTAGAGAAGTGAATTAGAGTGTAGGATGCTATTAAATTAAAAAATTATGAAAACTAACGAGTTAACTTATTATTTTAAAAGGTTTAATAATAAAAAAGAACTAAATATTTATATGTTTTTACAATCTTATGAGAACCTTGAAAAAGAGACAGATTTCTAAAAAAAAAAAAAAATTAAACTTGTATCACGTTTATCTATGATCAAACATCAATTGTGAGCGCATATGGAAAATGATTACGTGGACTTTAACTAGGATTAAATTACATTACAAATTAGTAGGTTCCATGCCACCTAGAAAAAATGGAAAAACAAAAAAAACCCCTAAGTTGACTATGATTAATGATTGTTTGTGATTATATCTTCTTCCTTAAATGTCAAACGACAGTGTTTTATAAATCTCCAAATCAATCTAAGAATCAAAAGCAACAAATTATCAAAAGCTCTAAATATATCTCATAATTTCTCAGATAATGGAAGAGTATGAAGTCTTCTCATCTGATATATAGCACAAATTACACAATGATAAGAAACAACAGAGAGTCACAATGTTAAAAAGTAAGAAAACATAAAGAAAATAATAAGCTTTCTCGAAATGTGTTTATTTTAAGAATGTTGGTAGTTATTCATTTATTTCTTAGAAATTGTTTAATCAATTTTAAGGATACTTATTGATAATTGAGCTTCAACTTCATATGGTGATTAAAAAAAAAAAAATAAGGCTTTTGCTTTTACAGTATTTTTGATACTAGGGAAGGAAAACAAAATAAATAGTAAGTTTTCTTGAAATTATTCCCATTTTGAGCATTTATGTAGTTCTTAGGGAGTGTTTAATCCGTTTTGCAAGTGGTTATTGATAATTGAGTTTTAGGTAGATATATTGATTAAAGAAAGAGGTTTTTGCTGTGTCATAACTTTTTTGTACTTATTGTGTTTCTTTCTAATTGGTTTATATAAAAGTAATCAGAGATTTAACTAATTTGACATGTGATATCGTAAAAATAAATAATTGATATTGAACTAATTTTATATGTCATATCACCGGATAAATAGTTATTAGGTTTTTTTTTGTTGCTTAAATTAAGTAATTGAAAATTATTTTAGTTGAAATGTGAAAGAAAAAGTATGGCCTTGATCATATTTTATCATTTTGAAATGGTTATGTTTGATATACAGGTGTCCTATGGAGGTGTGGGTTGGTAGAGTAATGGATATTGGTCTAACAGTGAAGTATTGTAAAAAGATTTGTTTGAAAGAAAAAAGGAACGCTTATGAATTTAATAATTTGGTGATGTAACAAAATAATAATAATAATAAAATAAGGCAGTTAGGTAATGGGACTGTTCAACATAAAGGTGACTATAAATATCATAACTAGAATTTCATACAGTGTCGGCAATAAAGAACTAGAAGACTTAAAACTTTTAAAACCCCTAGCAAACCTAATTTAACTTGTGGAAAGACTCATCCTGGCTTTCACTATGATACTCTAATATTAAAAATCTTAAACTTAGATTAACACTATCTTGAATTCTAAGGATTAAATTAATGGAAGCTATGGATTTAACAAAGTTTAATTCTAAAATATCTCTTATAACATAACATTTATTTTCTTTCTTTCTTTTTTTTATTACTTTTCTTTTCTTTTCTTTCATGACATAAATCATATATAAAATAAACTCCCATAAAAACAATTCTTAGAATTAAAGGTTCATTCTTAAGCTTAAACTATTCTAGTCTCATTACATATCATAAACATTAACATGTAATCCTTTAACATATAATCTCATTATATTAACAATTGTAGTGCCTTAACATGTATACACAATGCTTAACTTAAATCTTCTAGGTTCCATCCATTCTGACATCTTCATTATGTCTAACCTTCCAAACACTGTGTGTGTAGAGGAAAGGGAGGGAGGAGGGTGAGTTCCTTATGAAAAACTCAATGACAAATTTTATGTCCATTATGTATGCTCACATACCTTTACATAAATGTATTTCTATCTATATTTTGCACATACCATTTATATAGCATATCATCACACATATGGATAGTCAAGTCTGTAGGAATCTTTTCTTGATTTATTTTATCTTTTTTGTATAAGAAAGTTGTCTGACCAGTCGTGCTCTTAGGAGAGTTATCTCACTAGTCATATCCTTTACTTATCTCTTATACAATAGAATTTATTCACCAGTTGTGCCATGCATGCATAACATTCATTCATTTCATATAGGTCTCACTCATTGTGTAGCTGGCTATGACTCTTTAGGTTCCCACTTCATCCCTGAATTATCCTTACATCACATGATATTTAAATATAGCATTTATATAATGTCATTTCATTTCATCCATAAAATTCTTATGACTTTTATATTAACATGATTTGGCCTACTATAGTCTATATATAAAACTCTGATGTATGTGTGTAATGGACATTAAAAACCATAATAAACTCCTCACTTAGTCCTTAATTGTGTCTTTTTCCTTATCCTAAATCGTAGCATTAAACACACACACACACACACACACACACACACACACACACACACACATATATATATATATATATATATATATATATATATATATATATAGAGAGAGAGAGAGAGACTGAGAGAAATAGAGAGAGACAAAGACAGAAAGAAAGAGACACACACACACATGCAAAGAGAAAGAGATAGAGACTAAGAGAGAGAAAGAGAGAGTTTCCTAATACAAATACTAAAAATATAAAGAGTTTCCTATACTCATCTAAATAGCATATTTTACATATAAAATAAGCTATTATAGGGCATAAAAGCCCAAAAGGACAATAAGTCCAAACTTTTTCTAAATTAGCAATTTAGTCCAAAAACTTCCTTCACATATATAACTCTTATCATTTGGGTCAATAGTCCATATAGGATCTCATAATTTATCATTTAACATCATGTATGAGCATAACTATTATTAATACCATATTAAACATCTTAATCCTTTCTTCCAACTTTTTTGAACTCGGTCACCTTAGTCTATATACTTCATTACATCCTTAATTAGCATTATTATTTCTATTTTGTCATAATAACTTAAATCATATTCATATCTTTAATAATTCTCCATAACTGCCTTTAAATTCATAATTTTATAAATGTCCTTAAACTTTTTTAACATTCTTTTAATTTAGTCCAAAAATGCAATTAACCTCACTTTACATATAATTAACTTTAATTCCTCCATCAATAATTCACTTAAAATTTTTTTACATCCATATAATCTATTTTTCAATAATTAATCTTGCTTAAACATTAGTTTTACATTTTAAGATAAAATTTATAATTATTGAAAATTAATAAAAATTCATAAAATCTTACTAGGACCTTTAAAATTCACGAGATTTAAACATTGCAACTAGAAAGAATACTAGGATTTTTTAGTGTGAATTTTTATTTAGCTTTGTCGAGTCACCATTAAACTACCATACATGGTGATTAAAGTTTATTATTGATGGTTGTTAAAAAAATAATAAGTTATTTATAGATTTCATTGCTAAAATTTTATAAGAATGACGATAACATCATACGAGTTACTGTTTGTGTTAGAATTGACTAAAAATAGAGATTTGATCAAAACATTAAATATTAATTCCATCACTGTTTGATCTCCTTGAATTAGATGTATACAAAAAGCTTTTGAAAAGAGTTTTTCAGACAAATTTAAATCACTCAAAACAAAACTTTAATTAAAAAGTTATAACTGATGAAAAGTCTATCTTGTTTTAGCCCAAAAATGAAATTGTTTTGGACTTCTATTTTGATCAAAGATCATTTACATACCACATGACACTCTTTGTCTCTCTTCCTATGCTTTGGCTTTAAACCAAAATAAATGCTAACTTTGGCCCTCCTTTTTAATAATAGTTATTGACCCTTGTACAGTAAGAAAGGAGTTAAATTAGTGAAAATTTTAAAACTTTGGTAAGAAGATAAACCATTAAAGGATTAAAAAAGTAAATAAAAGATCAACACTTAAGAATTTATAGTGGTTTGGGTATTAGTCAACCCTATGTCTGCTCCCTAATTCTCCAATTAGGTATTTCACTAATTCACTCGTGTTTTACAAGCTCACACAAAGCTTAATATTTAGACTCACACCCAACCCTAGTTATAGTTTGTGTTTTAATCTAAAACACAATCTTATAAGAGTTTTTATATACTTAAGGCTCACTTCAAAACCCAAAACCTAGTGTTTAAGGCTAACATTTTACCACTTACAAGTAATGAATACTCTTAACAAACAAAGTATACAAGTAATAAAGAGAGAAAGGATTCAGAAATCAAATTGCAAAAGCTTGGGCATAATAAATGTTAGTTCTTTTACATTTAAGGCCATTTCATAGAGTATTTATAAGTTCCAATCACCAAAAACCAATGCTAAGAAAACTATGTACAAATCTCTAAGATTTGGTGAGTAATTCCACATTAAATGCTTGTTAGAATGATTTCACGATAGAGATAATATAATCCTAGTTGCAATTGACAATTTATGCTAAGAATTACTTTTTTGCAATCGAGATCTTCAACTGTGTCTACTGGCTAGTGACATGCGACATTTAATCATTAGTTTTAAGAACTAACAGTTGGAATGCTTTACTTTTTGCAGATGTCTCATTCACGAATAAAAGGTACACGATTTAGAATAGCATTGGATTAGTGCATCGTAAACCTCACCGAAAATAGGACTGGATCTTTTGGTTCATTCTTTAATCAGAGTTGAGGTTGCGCCTTAATTATCATGGTCACGACTTTAAATAACCTAGCATCTCCTTGGACACGTGGCATACTTTAACAGGTTTTTCAAGTGATTGTTAGAGCACTTTTGAAGTGATTTAAAGGTCATAATTATAAGCCCAATGTAATTTAGACCACAAATCAAATTGGAGGTTAGGTTCAATTTTTCAATGAATGGCAATCGCAATGAGCAAAATAATGGTCATGACTTGGTCTTGTACATGAATTACAGGTTAGTTTTTGTAGACTTAGAGATTTCACTTCCATTCAACATTTCATTTAATTCCTATCTTATTTTCTATAGAATAACACTTAACATAAGTATTAGAATTTTTTGATATATATTATTAATATCAAAAAAGAAGTTTCACTTAGGTTTGACCAACTTAGCCAATAATCTCCCTCCTTTTTTATTTTGACAATCTAAATTGAATTTGCAAAGTATATAACCTCTAGCCTACATATCCTTATACATTCTAAGTATATAGAAGTCATAATGAAGTTAGAAATTTTAGTTCCTTAGGTTTGCAAACAATTTAAAACACTTAGCTATAAGATTTAAAGTTTTACAATTTACTCCCCCTTAGTTATTCTAATTAGTCCAATATATTATCATTTCATTTTACATATAATTATCCAATTTCTCTCCCCTTTGTCAAGATAAAAAAAAAGGATGGGAAAGAGCAAGTGAGATGGATTACACATTAATCAAACACAAACTTCAATCAAACATAAGAATCATGCATAATAAGAAGACAATATAAATATATTCCCAAGTAAGAAAAGTTTCATTAAAGATAAACACCCAATCATTACAATCAATTCGCAAAATTTCAAATATAGACACATGTTTGATCACAAGGTTTGGGACTTCCATTAGAAAAATAGAAAGGCATAAAAGAAAGAAAAAAAAAAAAGAGAAGATGAAAAATAAAAATGAGAAAGTAAAAAAGAAATGAAGCTAGAAGGTGGGAAAAGGGTCATCATCTCCTTCTTCGTGTTTTCGATTTTCTTCTTTAGTATCCTTCTCCTCTAAATCAGTAAGATAACATGGACCAAGCTCCATTTTCTCTTGGAGTTCCACTATATCACTATGAAGATGACTAAGAAGCTTGAATCTTCAATTCATGACCCTTAGGAGACTGTCAAGGTTCTTATCAATAGTGGGTAAAGCAATAAGAGGAGGAGGGTGAGTAGGAACTTGTACCTATTGTTCTTGTGGTTACTCCTTTTAGCCTTCTTCAAGCACAAGTCTTCTTCGCTTTTATTGCTAGGAGGCTTGTTAAAGTCTTACCCCCTTATTCCTTAAGCAAGTACTCATAAGTATAAGGTTTTAGGCTTTAGCACTCAATAAATAGTTACGGTCAAGATAATTGGTATTAAGGAGGGAGGTGGTTTGAAAAATTGTTCATTTTGTGGATTCAAAACACCCGTAGGTCTATAAATTATAGTAATTTACGAAGAAATTATTTAGCCTTGCTTAAGTTAACCAATTGGTCAATGAAAAATCTGCCACTATGAATTGACTTTCCCTCAATTAGGTAATAAAGAAAACAAAGGTCTTTTTGGGAAACTTTTTCATTTCCATCATTGCGGGCATTTATAGAAAAGGTAATTATATGGTAGAAGAGTGAAATAGTTAGGAAATTAATGTTTTTGACCAAAGAAGTTTTAGAGTCATGGTGGGTTTTGATTGAAATTTGGTACCAAAACTAACAAAAGTCAATATGAAGTTGGTTTAAGTTCCATGCAATATCATCATCAATTTGAAAGTTGAAAAGGGAGTAAAGGATTCATAAGTTATATATATATATATATATATATATATATATATATATATATATATCTATATATATATATATATATATATAT
>CATIWR010156517.1:0-11827 GCA_949677035.1 Omphalea diandra
GAAACACCATTTTGAGTGAGTAAAACACCTAATTACAGAGAATTTAAGAGTGGACGTAGGGTTGGTTTATACCCGAAGCACTACAAATCTTTGTCTTTTTTTACTCTCTCTTTATCCCTCAGTTTAATTTTTATTTAAACACAAATTGGACCCTCTTTCTTGGTGCTAGGGGCTAACAAGTGGTATCAGAGCCAAGTTTCACAAATAAGCCTTAATTGGGTAAGCAAGGTTCATGGCACAAGAGGGAATCCACTCACTCCTCAAGCCTTACTTTGATGGATCCGACTATACTCATTGGAAGTATAAGATAGAGATTTATCTTGATACAAATGTAATGGACCTTTGGGATGTAGTTGTGAAAGAATGGAAGCCACCCTCTAAAGTAGTGGATGGAATTGAAGAACTCATTCTAAGGGACGATTGGGTTAAAGCTCACAGGAGGTCAAATGGCAAAAACAAGAGAGGAATGGTCATTCTTTTTAGCTTTCTCTCTGGGGAAGAGATTGGAAGAGTGCAACATTGCCAAACAGCTCATGCCATTTGAAAGACTCTTGAAAACTACCATGAGGGCACAACACTGGTAAAATCAAGCTGATTGGAGATATGAGAGCTCTACATGATGAAAGACCATGAAAGCATCACCGAAATGATGAATAAACTCCTATGTCATAGTTACTAACATGAAGAAATTTGGAAGAAATCTCACCAACTATGAGGTAAACACAAAAATCCTTAAGACTCTTCCATGAGATAAGTTTGGTGCAAGAGTGTGCAGCATTCAAAAGTCCAACCCGAAGATTAAAAAGGTTCCTACAGATGTGTTGATAGGCAAACTCTTAACTTATGAGTTAGCCTTTCAAAAGGATGAGGAAATGAAGAAATTAAGGGGCCAAGGAGAAAAATCAAAAAAAGAAAGAAAAACCTTGACACTTAAATCCTCAACTAAGGAGAAGGAGGTACAAACATCCTCTAGTGATGAAAAGAGTGATAAAGATGAAATAGAGCTAGCAATGCTCTAAAAAAGGACTAAGGAGTTAATTAGAAGAAGAAAAGAGAGAAAAAGCTTCAAGAAGACAACTCCTAATCCTAGAGAGATAACTAATGAAGTCATTTGCTATGAGTGTGGCAACCAAGGCCGCATCAAATACGATTGTCCCAAGATAAAGAAGAAGAAGAAGAGATGGGACAAGGAGAAGAAGAAGAGTTTTTTAGCCACTTAAGGTGACAACTCAAGTAAAGATAAAGAAGAAGGAGAAGTTACTAACATTTGCTTCATGGCACAAGAAGACTCTCCAAATGAGGTAAGTACTTCATCCCACTCTCATTCAGATGTAAATGATTTTGATGAGATAGATGAAGAGCTTCTAGAGGCTCTTACTATGAGATGTGACAAATACAAGTCACAAATGAAGTCTTACAAGAAAAAATGTCTTAAATTAAAGGATGATTATAAAACCCTCAATGATCTTGTAAGTGAATTGAAAGCATCAAATGATGAGCTCAAGAAATCTGTGGAAAATCTTTCCTTATCATCTTCATCATTAGCTTCATTGAGAAAAGAGAATGACTCCCTAAAAGGAGAAGTCATTAATCTTAGAAGCTCAATCTCTAAGTTCCACAAAGGAAAGGAAGCCTTAGACACATTGATTGTGTCTTAAAGACCACCATTGATTAGACATGGTTTAGGATTCAATGGAGCCTCCTCATCCTCACATACTACATTTGTTAGATCATCAGAACCTCAAACCTTAAGTGTTGAGGCAATTGGGAAGAAAAGTGCTTCTAGCACTAAGCCTCCTAAGCCTAAGGGCAATGGGAAGGCTCTCCAAAGCTCAAGAGCCAAGACTCAAAGAGCAACCCATGCTTACATGTATAACAAAAAGCATGCTCACACAGACAATCATAAACAATTCTTTACTACTTCTTATCACACATGCACATGCATGCATTGACATAATCAAAGTGTGAGAAGGCCTCCTACTCATACTAAGTTTGTGCATAGAAGAAAGACTCATAAGTCTAAACTCTAATGTCATTAATGCATGAAATTTGGGCATGTTAACTGTTTTATTAGGAAGGCTCACCTTAAATTAGAGGACCCTTCAACTCTTAACCACCTAGGACCCAAGTATGCATGCATACCTAAGAAAAGATGACGTACTTTTATTGTGTAGAGAAGTGTGGCAATCACCAAATCAAGCAATTGGCATCTGGATAGTGGATGTTCTAAGCATATGACTGGAAATAGAAAGCTATTCATGGCATTAAAGGAAAAAGAAGGTGGAGATGTCACATTTGGTAACAATGACAAGGGTAAGGTAATTGGCATTGGAACTATTGGTAAGAATGGTTGTCCCTTGATTAACAATGTTTTATTAGTTGGTGACTTACAACATAATTTATTGAGTGTAAGTCAATTGTGTGACAAAGGTAATAAAGTCACCTTTGATCCTAGGGAATGCCAAGTCACCACATTAGTGTATATGAGGTTATTTTCAAGGGTGAAAGGAAAGGTAATACCTATTCAATTGACTTAGACAATTTGGTTAAGCAATCTTTTAAGTGTCTTATGTCTTTGAGCAATGAAGCTTGGTTATGGCATAAAAGGCTTGGACATGCAAGCATGGATCTTCTTCAAAGCCTATCTAAAGGAAAGTTAGCGAAAGGCCTTTCCAAGCTAAATTTCACTAAAGACAAGATATGTGGTCCTTGCCAAATGGAGAAGCAACATCAAGGCTCTTATAAAGCTAAAAATGTTGTAAGTTCTTCTAGACCTCTTCAACTAGTTCATATGGACTTAATAAGACCCACTAGAAGTGTTAACTTAAGTGGAAAGCATTATGTACTAGTCTTACTTGATTATTACTCTAGGTTTACTTGGGTGTCCTTTTAGCTTATAAGAAGGATACTTTTGATGCTTTCAAAAGTTTTGCAAAGAGAGTTGAAAATGAAAAAGGTTACTTCATTTCTTCTATTAGAAGTGACCATGGAAAGGAATTTCAAAATGAGTCTTTTGAAACTTATTATTCAGAGAATGGAGTTTTCCATAATTTTTCAACTTTTAGAACACCACAACAAAATGGTGTTGTAGAGAGAAAAAATAGAACACTAGTAGAAAACCATGCTCAATGAGTATTCTTTACCGAATTAGTTTTGGGTTGAAGTCATTAATACTTCATGTTATATTGCAAATAGAGTTTTTAAAAGACTCATTCTCAATAAAACATCTTATAAGCTATAGAATGGGAGAAAACCCAAGATATCATACTTAAGAGTATTTGGGTGCAAGTGCTATATTTTAAATACCAAGGATAATATTAGGAAATTTGATTCTAAGACCAATGAAGGCATATTCTTAGGCTATTCCACCTTTAGCAAGGCATATAAAGTCTTTAATAAAAGTTCAATGGTAGTTGAAGAGTCTATAAATGTTATTATTGATGAATCTAGTAAACTTGATCATGGAAAAGGTGTTTTTATTGATGATCTTGTAGGTGACTTTTGAAAAGCTGGAATTAGAAGACACTATAAGAAAAGAGGACAAAAACAAGGAAGGAGGTGAATCATCAAAAGAAGTTGAGGAGCCACAACATCAATAAAGAGATGAGCCAAGCCAAGATCTACCAAAGATTGGAGATTTTCCAAATATCACCCCAAGCATTTGATCATTGGTGATATCTCCAAGGGTGTAAGTACTAGATCACAACTTAATCTTTTAGATAATAATCTTGCTTTTGTTTCTCAACTTGAGCCAAAATCAATTGATGAGGCTCTTGATGATGAGAATTGGGTGCTTGCTATTCAAGAGGAACTTAACCAATTTGAGAGAAACAAGGTATGGAAACTTGTCCCTAGGCCTAAAGGTTGCAAATGGGTGTTTAGGAATAAGTTAGATGAGCAAGGTCTTATCATAAGAAATAAAGCTAGATTGGTTGCTACGGGATACAACCAAGAGGAAGACATAGATTATGATGAGACTTTTGCCCTGATTGCAAGATTAGATGCCATTAGGATACTTTTAGCTTTTGCATGTCGCATGAATTTTATGTTTTTTCAAATGTATGTAAAATGTGCATTTTTGAATGGAATTATTGAGGAAGAAGTTTATAATGAACAACCTCCTCGTTTTGAGTCACTTTGTTTTCCCAATCATGTTTTTTAAGTTGAACAAAGCCTTATATGGATTGAAACAAGCTCTAAGGGCTTGGTATAAAAGGCTTAGTTCATTTTTTTTGAAAAATGATTTTGAAAAAGGAAAGGTGGACACTATACTATTTGTTAAAAAACACAAGCATGATACACTAATTATACAAATTTATGTTGATGATATCATTTTTTGCCCTACTAATGAGTCTCTTTGTGAGGATTTTGCTAAGTGTATTACTAGGGAATTCGAAATGAGCATGATGGGAGAGCTCAAGTTCTTTCTCCGTCTACATATCAAGCATACCAAAGAAGGGATCTTCATTAACCAAGCCAAATACACAAGGGAGATACTCAGGAAGTTTGGCATGGATGGTTGCAAAGTAGCCAAAACCCCCATGAGTGGTACCATCAAGCTAGACAAAGATGAATCGGGTAAGACAGTAGATGAAAAGAGATATCGAGGTATGATCGGATCTCTACTTTATCTTACTGCTTCTAGGCTAGATATCATGTTTAGTGTATGTATGTGTGCTAGGTTCTAATCCTCTCCTAGAGTGTCTCATTTAAATGTTGTTAAGAGAATTTTTAAGTCCTTGTATGGCACAATTCACTTAGGGTTATGGTATCCTAGGGATTCCTCTTTTTTCTCATAAGGTATTCAGATGCATATTATTTGGGTAGTTTATTAGATAGAAAAAACACTTTCGGGACTTGCTAATTTATAGGGGAATGCCTAATATCTTGGTTTAGCAAAAAGCAAGTGTCAGTTACCTTATCCACCGCAGAAGCTGGGTATGTTGTTGCACCCAAGTCTTTTGGATGAAATAACAATTGAAGAATTTTGGCAAAGTGATTGATCACATTCCTATTGAATATGATAACACTAGTGCTATCAATCTTTCTAAAAATCACATCCATTACTCTAGGAGCAAACACATAGTTATTAGACACCATTTCCTTAGAGATCATGTACAAAAGGGTGATGTTGTGTTAGAGTTTATTGACACAAATCATTAATCTGCAGATATTTTCACTAAACCTTTTAATGAAGAAAAAATGAAATTCATTAAAAGAGAATTAGGAATGCTTGATGGAAGCTCCCTAAAGTGAAAATTTGATCTTATGTGTTGCTTGTATGTGTGTTAATTGCATGTCTTGTGTTTTTTTTTGTGACATATTTCAAGTGGATCATAATTTTGATTCTTTTAAAACTTATTTTTTTCATTCTTATCCTTGCTGACTTATAATTCGTGGTCATTATCTTCTCTTCACAGTCACAAATTATAAGTCCTAGTCACTCGACTATCAAACATCAAATTGTGATCGTGAGAATTAAGCTCCACCGTAAATTTTGGTCAAGAATTCAAAATTTTGACCCTTGTAGTGTGTATTCCTGAGGAAAATTTATTTGTTACTCACATTTTTTTGAAATCACAGATCCCTGAATTCGCGGACGAAAAATATGAGCAACTACCAAGCCATTAAGTGATTTGACTGCCAACCATTTCCAACTCTTCATTAATCCAATTCTATCCATTTCTAGCCATTTGTACACCCCTTCAATGGCCATATAAACCCTCTAAATAGTGATTCTCATCACTTCATCCTACTCTAAAACTCTTATCCTTCCAAAACTTTCTAAAATCTCTTCATCTTCTGCAATGACTCCTAAGAAGATCTCAAGAGCAGATAAAGGGTAAGGCTATGGCTCAACCATTTGTACCCTTTGCACTCCACCTAATGAAGGCCATCACCAAGGAGGAAAAAGAGCGCTCCAAGGCAAATTTTTCAAAGATCATCCTCCATAACAAAATTTCTTCTATTTTTTTGTTGGAGACTCTGGGCATCAATGCAAAGATTCGTGCTTTCATTTCCAACTTGGGTCGGAATGAGTTCATCTTTTGGGATGAACCTGGTTACGAAGAAGTTATGAGTGAATTTATGTTCAAGTCTAACTGAGTTACAAAACTGATTTTCGAGCAGGACAATACGGGTTAGTATTTTGTGCTTTTAGTGATCCATTTTTCATTACCTTTGAACAACTTTCCTCCCTTTTTAATCTTCAAGTCGGATAAAATATTCCTTTCATTATCTTCGTGCTTGATGTCATTTATTTTGAATTTTGGTTGGAAATTTCTATAGAAACTAAACATGACCCCAAAACTTTCTTGGCCACATTAAAACCCTACCTTTTTGGATACTCCATCGTATCATCACCTTTCTGTAAATAGAGGTGATGGTAATGAGAAAGTATCACAAAAGGACTTGGCATTTCTTTTTTGCCTTGTCAAAAACAAACCTATTGAAACTAGAAGGTATCTTATGGATCAATCGATCCACATGAGTACCAAACCCAAAAGCCAATTCCTTATGCCTTTACACATTACTGTGATCTATCACTTTATAAGGCACTTGATGAGGAAAATGAAAAATTCCTCACCAAGAAACACCTCCCTTCTCAGAACTTTCTTGACCTCACTTACCTCATCAATGCCAAAGCCATACATCGGATGCATATGCCTATACCCTGGGTGTTTTTAGGGCCAGGAAAATGGAATCCTCTCAAGCCTCAAAGAGGATGAGGCTCATCATTGAAGAAGGAGCACCTCCAGTCCCCCCTCCTTAACTAAGGCCCAAATCTAAATTGTCTCTTGCCACCATTAATCAAAAATTAGACAAGATGATAAGAATGATGAAGAGGAGATTCCTATTTCTCTCACATCTTCATAGTGACATGGTGGATTTACAAGAAAAGTCGAGTATTCCTCCTTGCCATCTTTTGGACTATACTGAATTTGAAGATACTCAAGAAGAAGAAGGCAATGAAGAAGTTGAGGATGGAGATGAAGCAGAAGGTGAAAACAATGAAAATGTAGAAGAAAATTTTAGAGATGATGATGACTCTCTAACTTTCTAGAGTAAGGATTCCTTGTACTTTCTTTTTGTTTTAAATGAAAATGTGTGATCCTACAGTTTGTTTATAATTAAATAAAATATGTTTTTTTGAAATTCCTTATCTTATGTGATTGATTGAATTTACTTTTATTGCATTCTTATTAATTTTGCTCCTTATGAACACTTATCTATTTGTTATGCATGTGTTCTTTTCCCTTATGCACCCACTTTTTTTTCTTGCCAAAAGGGGAGAGAAAGAAACAAGAAAGAATATAAGTCTAATGGAGAGAGAAAATAACTTGCAAATAATAGCATAAGTTGAAGGGGAGCATCATACTATCATACTTAGGATTTTTTTTAGAAATTTCACTTTGATTGATTGAATGCCATACTTAGGATATTTCATCTTAAGCATTCATTGAATCATATTACCACTCTAACGTGGCATTCATGCACTATGTTCCCTTAGGTTCAATCTAAGTTGTCAAAATCAAAAAGAGAGAGATTGTTGGACTATGATGGTTAATCCTAAGTCTTGGACCTCTTTTGATATTGACAAAGGAGATTGATGAATCCTAATATTTTCATTGAGTGTTGTTTTGTAGAATTAAGTTAGATTTTTAAGTGGAAGTTGGATGGAGTTCATAATCTTCAAAAAGACAAAGTTCATCCAAATTTGAGGTTAGTAACTTCTAGTTCGTGACTGTGACTTAGCTTGAAAATAGGGTGAAAATAGGCCAGACGAATTCGAGGGCATCATCGCTGTCGTGACTCATCCAAGATGGGAGTTTCAAAGTCATAGACAAATTCGTAGTGACTGTCGTGACTCAATTGCAACCGCTAATTTTATAGTGACTGAAGAGGGAACCAAGTCCACAACCATAGCGTGCCAAGTGTCCTAGGTATCCGTTGAAGAACAAAATTCATGAGAGCGACATTATGGGTAGAAATTGCGATTCATAAAGATGAAAATTCTTTTTCAAATAGAAGAATTTGCATCCTAAGTCATGCCCTGTACCAAGTCTGATCATGACCGTGACTTTTGTGGGTAGTTAGAAAGCAACAACTATATTTTCATGATGGAACAATGAGGAGATGACATGTGGACTAGTCATTAAACACAAATGAGATTTTTTGCCGTAATTTTTAGCTCCTGAATAGAAATTGGAATGTCACTACTGTGAAATCTCAGTAGCGACAGTGACTCCCGCCTATCATGCAGTTAATGCAGAATCTGCCTATCATGTCTTAGAGATTTAATGAGTTTCATAATGTAACGTATCTTTAGTGGGTATGAGCTATAAATATTCTACCAAATAGATGTAAATAAAAGAGAATTCATTAACTTGCAACAAAACTCTTGCAAATTTGCTACTCATTCTTTCTATTCTTTAAGTGATTGTTTGGAGCGATTGTTTAGTGTGAGCATAAACACCAATTGTAATAGGTTTTAGTGTGAGTCTGTAAAAACACTTGAGAAAGGTTTTAGTATGAGCTTGTGAAATACTTGAGAGAGGTTTTAGTGTTAGCCTTAGAAAACACTTGTAAGAAAGGTTATTGTGTAAGCCTTGAAAACACAAAGTGTAAAAGTTAGGTGTGAGCTTGGAAACACCATTTTAAGTGAGTAAAATATCCAATTGCAGAGAATTAGGGAGTGGACGTAGGGTTGGTTTATACTCGAACCACTATAAATCTTTGTGTCTTTTTCTACTCTCTCTTTATCCCTCATTTTAATTTTTATTTAAACATCAATTGAACCCTCCCCTTCTTGGCACCTAGGGCCAACAAACTGCAAGTTAGACAAGATGATGAGAATGATGAAGAGGAGATTCATTCTTATCTCCCACCTTCATAGCGATATGGTGAATTTGCAATAGAAATTAGGTGTTCCTCCTTGCCATCTTCCAGAATTTGCTGAGTATGAGGATACCTCAGAAGAGGAAGGCAATTAAGAAGTTGAGGAAGGCGACAAAGCTGAAGGTAGAGGCAATGATGATGAGGGAGACGATTCTGGAGATGATGATGACTTTCCAATCTTCTAGAATAAGATTTCTTTGTATTTTCTCTTTGTTTTATTAATGTAGAGTTGTTGATTCCACTGTTTGCTTATAAGTAAATAAAGATGTTCATTTTTAAAATTCTTTGTCTTATGTGATTGATTGAATTTACCTTTATGATTGTAATTCTTATGAACACTTATCTCTTTGTTTTTGTTATTTTTCCTTATAAACTTTTTTTTTTATCTTGCCAAAGAGGGAGAGAAAGAATCTAAGAGGGAGAGAAAATAATTTACAAGAAAATAGCATAAGTTGAGGGGAGCATTGTAGTCATACTTAAAAAACTTCATGATAGTTCTTTATTTTTATTATTTTTTTAGGGCTAGTTTTTCTGTTAATTAAGTCTATTTTAGAAAAAAATACTAGATAATGTCTCACTTTTGATTTATATTTTGTAATTTTATAGGAAATCCTGAAAATTGGAGCTTATTGGTGAAATATGAGGGTTTTCTAGGTCAAATTGTGCAATTTCAGAAGTTTAAGGACCAAATAGAAATTTGACCATTTAGGGACCCATATTGATATTTTTCAAGACAAAGTTTGAGTCCTATTTTCATTCAAATTTGGAAGACCCGAGAAGACCATGCAAAATTGGAAATTTCATCAGCTCCTATTGAAGAGAGGAAGTTTGGTTTGATTCCTAATTGGTGGAGAATTCTATTTTTTCTATTTTAAATAGGAATATGAGACTATAAATAGCAGAGAAGAAAAGAAGGATAAGAGGAGAATTAATATCATTATTATTTTAGAGAGTTTTTGCTTTGTTTCTGGAGAAGAAGCCATCCACAAGAGAATGATTATTCATCAACTATCAAGTTTGAAGAGAAGAATATAAGGGTTTTTATCATGAACACTTTTCTATTTTATTTTCTCTTTATTTTGATGTTGGTTAGTAATTCAATTATGAACTAAACTAATTAGGCATTTGGGTATGATGAACCTAAGATGAGATTTGAATTGTGATTTTTTAGATAATACAATCTTTTCATTATTTATGGAATTCAATTGTGTTGCTCTTTATTTTCTTGAATTGATATATCTGGAATATTAATTCTTGTTTTAATTTTTTAAACTTAGATTGAGAAATCAAGTTATTGAATAGGTCTAGCACAATTGAAAGGAGTTGCATGTACCCTTAAAGATAGGATAACATAAATCTTCCGGATTAGGATCAAACCTAATTGTGAAATTTAATGAACTATAATGCAATTTTAGGGGTTTTAATTAGGAAGAAACTCCAATTAATCAACCTAGAATTGGTTGTTAATGCTCTTGAGAAAGACTTTAACATACTAAAGGAATTTCCACGGTTCCATAAACATTGAATTAGATTGTATTGTCGGAAAATCGATTTCTTAATAAGTCTTAGGGGATTCAATACTTGAGTGTTATTTATCATATTGATCACCTTTTCCACTCTCTAGTTTATATTTTCATTATTGAATTATTTTATTTTAATAGTTAATTAATTCACTTAAAATTACCAATTAAATAATAGAGAAAGAGCTAATACTAGTACTTACTAGTACTTTTAGTCCTTGAAGGATCGACACTCGATACTTTTACGCTATACTATACTCGATAGGTGCACTTACCTATTCGATCTACAGGTATTTTGACGGATCGTATCAAGTTTTTGGCGCCACTGCTGGGGACTAAAATATTAGGAACACTTTATATCTATTAATTTAGCCATTTTTGTTCTTTCATAATTTTTTTCTTCTTTTGATCCTATTTTACCCTTCTTGTTTTTAGTTTTGTTGTGGTTTCTAGTCTTTTCAGAGGCTTTAGCAGTTTATGACTCGAAGTAACACAATTGAGCTAGAACCTGAAGATCCTGAAATAGAAAGAACTTTTCATCAATATTTAAGACAAAAGTGTCAAAAAAAGATTGAGCATAATCAAGAGACAGTAATCATGACAGATCGCCAAATGACCATGTTTGATTATGCCAAACCACTGTGATGGATGATGGAACAAGCAAAGTGAGACCTGCTGTTGCAGCCAATAATTTTGAAATAAAGCCTAATATCATGCAAATGGTGCAGCAGTCAGTACAGTTTGATGGTTTGCCAGATGAGGATCCAAATTCCCATCTAACTGATTTCTTGGAAATATGCGACACTTTTAAGATCAATGGAACTACGGATGATGCCATTCATTTAAGGTTATTCCCATTTTCATTAAGGGGAAAGGCCAAATGGTGGTTGAACTCACTTTCTAAGGGTTCTATTACTACATGAAACCAGAAGACAGAGAAGTTCTTATTGAAGTATTTTCCACCTGTGAAGTCAGCAAAATTAAGGAATGATATCTCATCGTTCATTCAATCAGATTCTGAGTCACTTTATAAGACATGAGAATGTTTCAAGGATTTATTAAAAAAGTGCCCATAACATGGGTTGGACACTTGGGTTCAAATTCAGACATTCTACATGACTCATCAAATGATATATACAATAATAAGACACCAGAAGGTGCTCAAGCATTGATTGAGGAGATGGCAATGAACGAATATCAGTTACAAATAAATTCAAAGAGTAACAAACCTGCTGGTATGTATAATCTTGATTCAGTCACTACTTTATCAAGTCAAGTTGAAGCTTTGAATATGAAGATTGATGGATTGGTTTTAGCACCACAAATGGGTCAAGTGTTGCAATGTGACTCGTGTGGAATGGGACATAAAAGCCAAGATTGTCCTAATATGCTTGGAATGCAATAAGAAC
>CATIWR010156560.1:0-18276 GCA_949677035.1 Omphalea diandra
AATGCCTTTACACAAATATATTTAAGCTTCTTTTTCTGAAAAAAAAAAAATGCAAGGATTTTCTTTCCTCTTTTCTCTTCTATCTTTTTCTTTCGTTTTTTAAAAAACCCAATCCGTACATTTATGCCCCATTATGATGAAGTTAATGTGTCAGATTGTTTTGGACTTGTCTTTGCTAGGACACTTTTAAGTATGGGATTATTCAGAGTAAAAAGTTAAAATTTTTTAATTTTAAATTTTAAATTATAATTAAATTCAAACTTACAATCTCATAGTGAAAGTGAAGGAGTTAAGATATAGTTATTTTTACTATCTTGATTAATCAAATTCTTATTATAATTCGAAGATTTTTTAGATTAAACTATTAAGTCCACAAATAAATGAGTTCAATGAATTTGGACCAATTATTATTAAAAAATTAAAATTAATCACAAAATTAAGTTCAAACTATTATATATTTTTATATTTGTATGTATATTTACGAGGTTGGATTTTTAAAAATTTTTTTGACTCTCAACACCAGGCTCCACTCTAATTTGTGGCACTATAAAATGCAAATGATGAGCAATTGAATTGTACTGATTTTTGATTTTATGGTTGTGGGTGTTAGGGCTGAAACCAATATTCACCCTTGGACAAGTTTACTAGAGAACATAATAGAAGGCAACAAGAGGAGAAAATGGAAAGATAGGATACCTTATGCCCACTGGAGAGGGAATCCCTATGTGAATAGAATCAGGCCCAAACTTATGAAGTGCAATGTCTCAAATAAATATGATTGGAATGCCAGACTATATAAGCAGGCAAGACAAGTCCCTTTATTCTTAATTGGCCAGCACCGGCCCATGATTTAAGACTTGATCTATTGTATAATTAATATGATGCATATGTTCAGAATTGGACAAAAGAATCTAAACAAGGGTACAAAAATTCAAAGTTGGAAGATCAATGCATCCATAGGTAACTCTTTCTACATATATTATATTTGTTATCCTTCTTGTTACTGACCCAGCTTTGAAATTTTCTTCACATGAAGATATAAAATATACATAGAAGAGTAGGGATGGTCAGTGAGTGAAAAATAGATATTGGCATGTGATTCGATGGTGTTGTTTGTAACGCCTCAGTTCTATGATTTTTTCACAAGAAGCTTGGTGCCAATGAAGCACTACTGGCACATTAGGCGTAAATACCAGTGCAGAGATATTAAGTTTGCGGTCGAATGAAGCAATAATCAAGCTAACAAGGTACCAATCTCTCTTTTTGGCCAATGATAAGTATTAATTGAAGTTTCTCTTAATAAAATGAGACTTGTTTAACAATACTGAAGTCCTTCTTTAGAACTACACGCTAATAGCCTTATTTGTCTGCTTCCAGGCTCGTGCCATTGGGAAAGAAGGAAGCAGATTCATTCAGGAAAATCTGAAAATGGAGTATGTATTACATGTTTCATTTGCTAAGTGAAAATGCAAAACTGTCGAAATTCAAACCAACAATACCTAAAGGAGCAACTGAGGTTTGCTCAGAAGTAATGGAATGCTCTCAAAAGGATTTATGGAAGAAGTTCATGGTGAATTCAATGGTCAAGTCTCCAAGTGAAAAACTCCCGTGCACTATGCCTCTTCCTCGCTTGAAGCCATTATTCAGAAAAAGGAGAGAATTTATAAGGCAGTGGAAGCTTGGGAGGATAAATACTGGGAAAAGCTAAATCAGACTCACTATGCAATTCACTCTTAAAAAAGGAGCTTGGCATTTTTTTTTATTTTTATTTTATGCTTTAGAATTTAAATTGATGGAACATGAGACTCAGTATGCTTTGTTTTGCTACATTATAAGATAGCATTGAGGTGTTTTTGTCCTTTTAATTACTTTTCAATCGGAATACAAGTTTCTATTTGCGTCCTTTTGGATGATTGAACTAATTGAGTTTTTGTATGAGCTATGCTATATTAGGCAAAAATTTATAATATAAAATCACATGAAATTGATCTAAATTAAAACATCTGATGATTTTGATCAATTTTGTGTTTGAATTTTCATGCGACTAAGTTCTTATATAGATACTGGAAATGTTTTAAAGAGGAGCCATTATTTTTGACACGCATGAATTTACATAGTTAATAATCAGAGAAGAAAAGGTGGACTAAACTATTCCTCTGAAACAGAAAAAGGGAAGCACTAAAGTGCTCTAGCAGAGCGAATAGCTGAATAAATATGGTGAAAATCCTTCCATATATATATGTTGGTGTGAGTGGTTACACTACTAGACCAATAACATAGTGAAACATGTTATATTTGATCACTGGTTATTTGGCATTGCTAATATGAAAATGAAGGATTATGAAGAGGAAAAGAATGCAAACATCAATGAAACAACTGCGTTTCATTAATAATTCAAACTCCAAAATTGACACCATTAATCATCACTCAATAACAGTAAGCAGAAACCAAAAAAGAAGTAAAGAAATAAAATTAAATAATGGAATAATCAAAGGGTTCGGCCTTTGACAATGTCCAAGCTCATCTCACTAGGATCAGTAGCTTGCAACTCAACTTCAATCCCATCCAATTCCCTCTTAAATCTGTCCTTGGAGCTTGCATAAAGCATCTTACTCCTCACCTTCGATGAGTCCGGTGACCTGCATGATAGCATGCACAAATGTAATTATGTCTGTAGCAAGTGGATTAGTTGACTAATTAAGGAATTAAACACTTTACTAACCATGCAATGAAGAATATCTTGCTTATCTGGCAATTCTCATTAGTCGTAAAATCAAAATCATAGACTGCATAACGACACTCGTTAGGGGGCAAAGAGTTAGTGAAATTCTCGTACGTTTCTTGTGGGCCGCCAACTTTTTCTACCATGACCTGTTAGTTTTTCTCGTCAATCTTGAGCACAATGAACCGGTAGTACCTCTTGGCTTTTAGTTCCACGAACTTGAGCTTGCACTCGTCACTCACTCCCATCCCAGATGCCGAATTCGCCTGCGTGCGCACCACATTAATTAATTGTTTCCCACATTTGTTAAGATATATAGGGAGTACATATAGCATATACATCATAGGAATGAATCTTATTCTTAATTCACTACGGGGCTTATTGGATGATCTATGCTATCATACTTTGTACCATTAAATTGGATGTAAATGGAATAGAAAAACACTAACACTGGATTAATATCCTAATAGTCGCATGTTACTTCATCCTCTATAAACATTTTCGATGCGCAAAAAAAAAAAAAAAATTTCCTTCCCATCTATATCTATAATTAATCTCTATCTTCAACATCATAATTAAGAACTAAATTGCACTAAGGTAATTAAATATAGTACATAAAATTAATTTGCAATTTTTTTTTTGGGTCAATAATTTGTTGTTTCATTTGCTTGATCCATAATCACAAAAATCATGGAAACAGGACAAAAAAAAAAAAGAAATGTCATAATTGAAAAAGAAAGATTTGAGATCGTACCATCGTGTTGTCCCCCAGTAATTGTATATCGACAAATTGCAATGAAAAGAAGGCAAAACAGAAGAGACAAGGAAAGAGAAGAGAGATAGACAGGAGAGATCCCTATTAGTTTAATTTTCATAGGGCATATGTGAAAAGAAAGAAGAAGGTGTGGGTGCAAAAATAAGGATTGGTGTTGTTGTTGTTGGCTTCTGCTTGCTTTTGCTTAGGCTGATCACGTCCACAATATACTTTCAATTTGCCACGTTGTAGGGTAGTATATATAATATAGACAATTAGATTCCCATTTTAATAGTTATAAATTTTAATTAGAACATTGAAATTTGGCTTAAAATACATTTTTCACAGTTTGACCAATTTTCCCAATTAGGATTTCTGCAATCCTTAGTCTTTGCCATGCTTCGATAGTTAGTTGGGTTTGGACGTAGAAGCATAAACATTAAAAAAAAAAAAAAAAAAAAGGGACAAAGGCAATAGAGAAAAAGTAAAAAACCATAATTATTTGTAGATTAGTATGTTAAATAAGCACATCTTATTTTGGCATTTAGTTAATGATGTAAAGTTGAATAGGACATGCTTCAGGATATAATTATTAATTAATTCATGTTTGTCCCCTCACTCTTTGAATTTGGACAGATATTTCTGATTATCATATTATTAATACCTACCCAAAAAAAAAAAAGTTCAGCAAATAAATTATTTGTGATTTGTGTAATTGGGATGGGAACTATTAATTCCACCCTCAATCATAAAAATATATTGTAAAAGGTGACCACTTTTGATCCTCACAACTACAAAACTACTTCCAATATTATTATTATTATTATTATGTTCATGACTTGCTTAAATTAAGCTAAATTAGCAAGTCAGATTATACATTATTGTTATTATTATACAGATATATATAGTAGAGTGATCTAAGTCGAATTCATCGCTATCTCCAAACTTCACCCCTCATATAAAATCAAATTAGTTGAGGATGATATAAGATTATATTTTATTGAATAAAAAAATTAATAGAAGCATTTAAACTTCGTGATAATGTCTTCTACTGCCACCTTGAAGGAGAAAATGAAAAAAAAAAAAAAAGGCAATATAATTAATAACTGAAGCACAGTTCATTCTAATCAATTTGGCTTTCAATTCAACTCGTATTTTATATGATTATTAATAGATTGAAACACAATGCTTGCCTACTATTATATTAGGTAGAGATAATAAATCCATTTTTTTTAAGTCTTTAATTATCAGTTAGCAATGACTTGTTCGGATATTTGTTTGTTGTGTGGAACTTCAATTTGTTTGGAACCTTGCACATTCCAAGACTGAATGAAATGTCAGGTTGACGCTTAATTGGAATAATGGTTAGGTTCCAGGCTGTGCTGTAGGCAATCATGATGGCATAGAACCCCAATTTTGAACAATTATTCTATATAATCATGAGACTATGTCGCTGAAAGCACTTATAAATCTTATTTTTCTTGATTTTAATATTTTTATCGGAAATTGGGCAGGTTTTTCCTTTTGGGGTCAACACAGATCCAAATTTCAGCTTCTTGTAAACATGATTTCAACGTTTTGTTTTCTCTACCATGTGGGCCATCTTATTAAATATGCTCTCCGGAGAAAAGCAATGTTTTAGTTTGCTGGTTTCCAGTTTCATGGTTGGACTGGCTTAGCTAATCCCATTGAATAGAATAATATTTTTTTAAATATATATATATATATATTAAAATCAGAAAAAATAATATAATTTGATAATAATAATAATATATTTTTACTATTTAAATTTTAATTAAAGAGTGCAATTTTGAATTTTCACAAAATAATGTAGTATTAGGTTAAACAATTTTGATCAATTTTCGTCAATTTAAATCAATTATTTTTAACTCTTGATCAAATAAATTATTAATTAATTTTTAATTATATTAATATGATCAATCAATCTGACCATACTGAAAAAATATGTATACCTTGAAAGGAGAAAGGCTACTTTCCGGAATTAATCCCTATTACTTAGCCTGCTAGCAACAAATATTAAAACAACAATTAGCATATGGATTTTGTTGGGTGACAGGTTTGCCTCCTTTTGGAATATATCTAAAATTATAAAGATATGAACTTTTAAATTTTATAATTGGAATTGTTTTTAGTTACAATTAATGAGAGACGAAACTAGAACTCAACAGTAAGTTCAAGTCGAGATATGCGCTTGCCACTAGACTAAGTTTATGGGTGCTTATAACTATATTTTTAATAAAAAAGAACTGATAATACGAAATCAAATCCAATCCCTGAAAGGGTATTCCATTCCATTTGATGGTGGGTGAATGGCTAAATGCATAATTTGTCCTTGAATTTTTTACAAAAAGTCATTTGGACTCTTAACTTTTAATTTTGACCTATAAACACATTAATCTTTATTTTTTTTTACTTATTAAATACTTATATATCTAGTTATCATTACACATTTAATTTACAAGCATCTACACAAATAAAGAAAATGAAAAACGTGTGATGTGAACATATTTTTTTTTAAAAAAATAATGATAAATAATATAAAAAAAACTATTAAAATCAGATCACTCATTAAAATAAAATCAAATCATCAACTTATCTATTTATCTCTCTTTCCTCTCATCATAATTTTAATATCTTTTTTTTTTTTTACCTATTTCCATGCTTGTTTTCCCTCAAAAAATCACTCTTCTTCCAACCAATATTTTTTTGATGCTCCCTACGTGGTCGCTACAATTTTAGCTCTAGCCCTCCATCAATCCTCAAGGCCTCCCCACCTCCATATGGGTCTCATGAGGAGACCATCACTTTAATGAACCATGACGAGTGGCATGCTTTTTGTTACGATAATTTTAAGGACAATCATTAGCAAGAGGTCGTCAATGTGGTCGCTCCCTTATATCAAATTGCCTCTCCTTCGAAGACTATGGTGCAGTGACGACTTAAGATGAAGAAGCTTAGAAAGTGATACAGAATCATGCCTAATTTATACATTTTTTGAAATTCTTTTGATTTGGAGTTAAGTTGGTTTTTATTCAATAAATTATTTCTTTTAGAATTTGATGAAATATCATTAATTTTTTTATTATTGATATTAGATGATATAATTAAAGGGTGATGTTATGAATTGGAGGGTATCAAAAACTTGAAGAAAATTGCAAATCTAATCTATATCCATAAACTTCAAACTTGAGTAGCTTAGATTTTATTGATGGATGGATGTTGAAGCGTAGCATTTTATTTAATGCATTTTAGTTAATGAAAACAATAAAAAAGAAATGAATTGACAAAGTGATTTTTATAGAGAAAATATTTACAAAAAGTTAAAAGTAAAATGATAGAAAATTAGTAGTCAAAATTTTTTTATCATATCAGGATACAATTATCTATATATCAGGCTTTTTATTTTTTGGATCGAAGATGAAATATTATTGAAGCCAATTAATAAAAAAGTTTAATAAAATCAGTTGGAGGACAAATAACCCAAATAGAGGGAGACTTCATTTCTGAAGCTTGTCAGCAAGTTATCTAGCTGGCTTCTTGTTACATTTGAGATTATATAAAATGAAACTTTATGAAAATGAATCCAAAGAATCCCATGGCAGAACATCAGAATGTGAAGCAAAATAGGAAATAAGGCTCATGTTCTCCGAATATAAGACAAAATTATCCAAATTAACTTTTCGATCTAGAAAAATTCTCATTCATAAAACACTAGCTTGCCCTCCTTACCTGGAGACAACCGACTTGAAACAGGAGATGCCATCTACAATTTTTTTTTCCGGTCATTAAGAACCTGCACTATCGTAGTAGTATTACCACCATTTTTGGGGCATACGACACTGGTATAAACATGAAATTTGAATTGGCTCTCTTCAGGCTTTTTATATGCATCAGTTCACGTGATTTATACATCATTCATATTACTTTTTTTTTTAGAGGAAATGAAAACTTTATAAGAAAAAGGAAGCATCTAACCTTACAAGAGAGTCCAACTGAAAAGGAAAATCCTCAATCCAGTAAACGGGCAACCATAAGAAAAAGAAAGAGAAGCTAAGTAATGAGCCACCTTATTAGCCTCTCTAGGAGACCAACACACAGAAACTGAATAAAAAGAGCTAATCAACTGCTTAACATCAGTCGAGAGAAAATCAGAATAGGAGCATCATTCATATTACTTAACACTTTATCTCTCAATTAAAGTTTACTAACTTAACCATTGGAGTGGGCGTTCGGAGAAAAGATGCATTCCTCTCTCAGCTTCATTTGTCTTGCAGAGCCCAAACTAAAAATACCCGAATCATTCATCCATATCCCAGAGGTCTCATCCGAACTACCCGACTCATTCTATCAAACATTAGCTGAGTGTTAAATTGATTATTCACAAAAAGTTTAAGAAGTGATATTACCCAAGTAAATATAGGCCAAATCCAATTATATGTCAAACCCAGTTTAGCCCTATAAACCACAATAAGGCGACAAGACCAGCTCGGCCTAAAGTAAGGCTAGCAAGCCCACAGGCCAACATAGCTCGACCTATATAAAGACACTTAGTTCACGACTCATCCTAATTAAGAAGAAGAAAATTCTCATTATGAAACAACAATCAAAACAAGAAAAAATCCAAATCATATTCTAACAAGGAAATAACCACTCCAACCCCAATATAAAAAGTCTCACTATATATTTCTCATACTTGCATTCGCTTACATATAATCTCACTTTATCTCTTAAGTAAAGTTTATTAACTTAACCATTGGAGTGGACGTTTGGTGTAAGGCCAGATTCCCCTCTCTCCTTCATTTGTCTTGCAGAGCCCAAACTAAAAATACCCGAGTCATTCATCCAT
This sequence comes from Omphalea diandra, assembly GCA_949677035.1. Classification (NCBI taxonomy): domain Eukaryota; kingdom Viridiplantae; phylum Streptophyta; class Magnoliopsida; order Malpighiales; family Euphorbiaceae; genus Omphalea; species Omphalea diandra. Next base: position 8,344 of record CATIWR010156560.1, read on the forward strand.
ATCCAACAGGTCTCACCCGAACTACTTGACTTGTTACCATGTGGAACATCATTGGTGCAGTAAGCGTGAATCAAACATGCGACCTTTATATCTAGTAATAATGAGGCCCTAGCCACAATTCCATTCAGAATTTCACACAATTGTCTCAACTATTTGCAGCTCAGTTTGTTTTCATCAATCGTAAGTCAAACTCTCCTCTGACTTGCTTGAAGTTGTCAATAAGAAGGATAGTCTTTGTATGACTGCAAGAGGAACCGCAGGAGCTAGCATGATTCTAAAAAGGCTTGAGTCGTATAACTATCAAGTATGCTCTAAGGTTGAATTTTTGAGTTGCTAACAATGTTGTAGAAATATGAGACTCTAATAGGCAGGCCATGACTGACATAAAAAAATACTTTTTCCTGCTATCTACTGCAAAAATGCTTAAGCATGATCTCAGCCCGTACATTATTCTTATTCCATGAATTCAAAAATAGTCCTTATCCTCTTTTCTCATATCTCTAAGTTATCATTCAACTAAGCACACAACTACTGAAGCATGTATCGAGCTAATTAACGTTATACATCACGAATGGATCTTCATTAATATTTCTATTAAAAAGAATGTACTGAGCAAATTAGCCTCATACATCATGAATGAGTCTTTACCCACATTTTTATTGAAAAGCATATACCGAACTAATTAGTCTCGTACATCGCAAACGAGTCTTCACTTATATCTCTATTGAATAGCGTGTAACAATCTAATTAGCCTTGTGCATCGTGAATGGTTCTTTATTGATATTTCTATTAAAAAAATATGCATCAAGCTAATTAGCCTTGTAAATCGTGAACTAGTCTTCACTCATATCTCTTTTAAAAAACATGTACCGAAGTAACTGGCTTTGTACATCACGAACAGTTCTTCACTTATATTTCTATTAAAAAGCATGTACCAAGCTAAATAGTCTCGTACATCCCAAACGGGTCTTCACCTATATTTTTATTGAAAAGCATATATCGAGCTAATTAGTCTCGTACATCATAAAAAGATATTTGCCCCCTTTCTATAAGTTATTTTAAAGCATATATCGAGCTCATTAATCTCATACATCACAAAACATCGTTAACATCTATGGTCAAGGAATGCCTTAAAATAAAATATCTAATTTAATTGGTTCATACTTAACATTTTTAAGCATAACCAACTCAGTACTCCCAACTTGACATTTTATTCAAGCTGAATGATACAACTAATGATTACATGTCATTGTCTAACTAGTTCAGTGCTTTGATACTATTAGTTTTACAAGCTTGATATCTTGATACTCATCTCATTATAAGTTCAGAATAAATTAAGTCTTTCTTTCAAATATAAGAAAAGAGCTTGATCATTTTCCTCTTTACCTCTCATCTCTCTTGCAACTCAACATTTTTCTTTCATAAGACTCTTGAGAGGGAGGGACATATGATAGATATTACACTTACTAGAGTGGGGTAACTCCATTTCTATGAAAGGCTCAGCTCAGTTAAAGATGGGCTTTCAACTAAAAGGTCGACTTTAGCTCGGCCTATATGCATGGTTCTTTAACTCCACCCTTATTCTCATTAAGAAATTAACTCTTATTAGAAAAATATGATGCTACACTCACTAAAATGACCTAGGCCCACTTCTATGAAAAGCTAAGCTCAGTTAAAGATGGGCTCTTAACTAAAAGGTTAACATTGGCTCGACCTATATGTATGGTTCTTTAGCTCATCTCTTATTCTCATTTGGAAGTTAATTCCTATTAGGAAAGTATGATTCTACACTTACTAAAATGGGCTAGACCTATTTTTATGAAAGGCTTAACTCGATCTAAAATGGACTCTTAACTAAAAAGCTAGCATTGGTTCGGCTTATATACATGATTCTTCAACTCATCCTTTATTATCATCAGGAAGTTAACTTTTATTAGGAAAGTATGATATTACGCTCACTAAAATAGACCAAGCCCACTTTTATGAAAGGTTCAGCTCTGTTTAAAATGGACACTCAACTAAAAGGTAGGCATTGGCTCGGCCTATACATATGGTTCTTCAGCTCATCTCTTATTCTCATTAGGAAGTTAACTCCTATTAAGAAAGTATGATACTACACTCATTAAAATAGGTTGGGCCCACTCCTATGAAAGGCTCGGTTTGACTCAGCATCACGAGCACAAACCATTCAACTTGTCATAAGCCCTACTCAATTTAAGATGGACTCTCAGTGAAAAGGGTGATGTTGGCTAGGCCTATATGCATGGTTCTTCAACTCATCCCTTATCCTCATCAGGAAAGGATATCCCTCATCAAAAAACTTATCCTAATCATAGAAGGATAATCCTCATAAGGATATTAGTCTCTCAATTGTATTAGGAATTTAAATTGATTATCAGCTTAAATAGGCCTAACAACGTTACTCAGTAATAGGTCGACCATACTAGCTCAATCACTCTCTCTCACTACTTCGAGATGTAAACTAACTCGAACTGAAGGAGAACATAGAAAGCATGTACCAAACTAATTAGTCTTGTACATGACGAAAGGGTCTTCACCCTATAAAACATTAAAAAAACATGTACTCAACTAATCAATCTCATTACAAAAAAAAAAAAAAAAAGGTCAAAACCTGTTACCTACATTGTAAAAGCATGTACCAAAATCTAATACATTACAAAAAAGGTCTTTATCCTACCATCTATATTATGTTATGACCATATGTGTCGAGCCTATAGGCTTATCACAAAGGGCAATGAGTGCCTTAGCTTATCTAACCACGTTTATCACTTTTATCAGCTTTATCTCCCACATCTATAAGATGTCATTGACTCATTATTTTTAAAATCATTTAGTTATTATATAAATTCTTCATTATTGTGCCTTCACCAGCTCACATCGTATGGCAACATTATAGCTCAAACATATCCGAGCCATTTCTTTATTGGCAAGAAGCTGAGCTTCCTCCTCCTTTTTCTTCCATGACTCCACCTCTGTAAGGAACTTGGCGTTCTTCCTTAACGTGTCCTCCAGCTCGGTCACTCGAGCTTGCAGCTCAATTGTCTTTACCTTAGCCACCCCAAGGGCTTTCATCATAGATGAAGAAATATTTAAGAGTCTTCCACCTGTGTCAGAATATCGTTATGATCCTTGGTGAAAGCACCACTTCATCTCGAGTTGTCATCAGTAGGACCTCTAGCTTGGACACATTCATGGCCTGCTTCTTGGTGGCCTTCAACCTACCTTAACACTGAGCTGATTGTCGCTGTCTGCCAAAAGCAAAATATAGTGATGACATATGAGAGTTAGCTCGGATTGACTCAACACTTTTGAAATTTGAAAATTAAAATTCCCTATCAAATACTCCTTGGCTTAAATTGGCTTAGCAAGCTTTCAAAAAGCCAGCTTGGCCACGTCAGCTTGACCATTTTTAATCCCAAGACATAAACAGACTCGGACCAAGGATGGGGCATAGATACTATCCAAGTAAATATAGATTAGGTCCAACTATATGTAAGACTCGGTTCGGCTCCATAATCTACAATAAGATGACAAGATCAGCTTAACCCAAAATAAGGTTAGCAAGCCACAAACTAATATGGCTCAGCTCATATAAGGACACTCAACTCATGATTCATCCTAATCAAGAAAAAGTGAATTTTCATCAAGAAACAACATTCCTAATCTAGAAGAAATTCAAATCCTATTGTAATAAGGAAATAACCCACTCTAACCTCTGTATAAAAGATATCACTAGGTATTTCTCGTATTTATATTCATTTATATATGCTCTCACTTTATCTCTCAAGTAAAATTTACTAGTTTAACCATCAAAATGGACGTCTGGTACAAAGCCGAATCCCTTTCTCATCTTCGTTTGTCTTACAAAGCCTGAATTAAAATACCCAAATTGTTTATCCATATCATAAAAGTATCATCCGAACTATCCGGCTTGTTGTCACGTGAAACATCAAGAAGCACATTACAATCTGGTGGTCGGTGGACGTTGCTGTCCGGTGCAAACAAATTCATTGCAGTGAAGTATAAAATGATGAATATCTACGTGGTATGGACCACTTTCTTTTTACGCCATCATCATGGTGGTTCCCATTGATTGGAGCCTCCCAACCCGCACTAATTTTACCAAACGAGTCATTTCGTATGCTTCTTCGCCACCAATCTTAGGCTTTGGCCTTGGCCTACTACTACTGTAGAATACAAAAAAATCCGCCTCACCTTTGACAATTATTTCTTTTCCTTTTTTCCTTAAAAAGAAGTTTTTAATACAGAATTTGGAAGGATGTCCTTTTTATATTTTAAAAAATTTGATTTGATTTCGTATGCTTCGATAATTAATTACTAAAGAACAATAAATTTTATTGTTCCTTCATCCCAAAATGATAAAATTTCATTTCCATATAAATTAAAAAAATTAGTTTATTATGAGTATTTTATGTATTTTAATCACTTATTTATTAATATATCTTTGTTTATTTTTTTAATTTTTCAACAAGTATTATAATCTATTGAAATTTACTAAAAAAAACTTAATTTTATTTAATTTTTTAACAAGTGAATTAAATATCTGATGTTATAAATTTTTTATAACAATATATTAAGTGGGAGTATAGTAGGTAATTAGTAAATTAATTATAGTATAAAAAAAGTGAACTATATTCTGGGACGAACGAAAAAGAAAATTTGGATTGAAAATTTACGATGAAAAGAATAATATTTAAATATTATCATTGATTTTTGTAGTTCGAATAATAATTATAATTTATTAATATTGATAAAATAATTTTTTTTGTAGTAAATTTCAATAGATTATCATTGTTTGGCATGAATTTTCAAAATAAATTTTTTCTAATAAAAAATTTAAAATCTTAGTTTGCTAAATTCATTTATTTGGCTTATATTAGCCAACTTTGTAGTATTAATTATTTTAATTTTACGTTAAAAAAATTAATAATTTTTCAAGAATATTTCTTACTATTTATTTTAATGTGACTGTGAGGGTATATTTGAAAAAAAGTATATAAAATCAACTATTTTAACTATATTACCTACATTTTCTTAATATGTGTGTTAAAAAAAAAGTAGATTTAAAATTTGAGACGGAGGGAATACTAGTAAAATGATTATTGAAACTTTAAAAAAAATTTATTGAGAAGTACAATTTTTTTGAGAAATGCTAATTAGATCAAATTGATTCATAACGAAATTCTCGTAAAGAGAAATGCATTAATTAATGTGTTATAAAATGACCACGATAACCTTCTTTTATTTTTTCAATTAAAATTCATCTTTCACTATGTGATAGCTAAAATAGTCATAAAACATTATATAAATCATATTTATTGTTTTGATATAGATCAATTTGATCCAAAAGGCATTTTTGAATTTTTTTTCTTTTGCATTGAAAATACAAATTCAAAGTAAAAAATATATGTAATAATTTATTGATAATGTGGAAATAGATGTCAATTAATAAGAGTATATTAGACTATTGTTTGATTAATTATCAACTAAAAAAGGAAATTGTCAATCATTTTAGGACAACTAAAATAGAAATTTTGTCAATTATTTTAGAATGAAGGAAGTATTTTCTTATGGCCGCATTGAAATACGTGGCTCTAATAATGAATTTGAAAATGTTTTTTGGATTAAATTGATCCATATCAAAATAATAAATGTTATTTTGTAGAATGTTTTATGATTATTTTAGCTTTCACATAAAAATGACACTAAAAAATAAAAGAAGGTCATTGTAGTCATTATGCAGTGTATTAATTACTACATTTCTCTCCACAAAAATTTTGATATAAATCAATTTGATCCAATTAGCAATCATCTAATGAATTATTGAATTAATCTTTTAGAAATTCAATTGCATAGTAGACGGCTTCTATTGAATAAGTTATCGAATTTCATTAAATAAATACTCTATTTGTTTCTTAATAGATGTCATTTAAAGTTTTTACACATGTATTAAATATTATATTTAATAAATATTATTACATACACAAAAAGACTATGTTACCTTAATTAATTATTTTTATAAATTATTATGTACTCTGAAAAGAAACAATTATTATGAAAAAGAGAAATGGTAGATATGAAAAAATTATTTAATGTTTATAGATAATTAGAAAATATCAAGTATTATAAACAAAAATTTCTTGTTAAAATGACATTTAATTTGGAATAGAAATTACATATTTTATTATCATTACAATGCAATAAAGTAGCATCCAATACCATTAATTATATAGTTTCTTAATTTTTTATTAAAAATATTAAAAATAAAGATGAAAAATTTTAAATTTATGAGAAATAAAAAATATATTTAAAACTTAAGTTTTTTAGCGTAAATCTTTTATGATACTTATTATAACTCCTATTATACTTTCTTTTTATATAATATTTTCTATTAAGTGAAATATAATTTCTTAAAAAGATACTAGTTGTCCATCATTGTTGAAAGACGATTGCAGAAGCGTGTCATGGTTTTCAAATCTAATTTAATTACGTTTTTTTTTTCTTGATAAACGTTTCTTTCTTTGGGTATATAATATTTTTTTTAGCTAAAGCTACATGACATCATTTGAAAGAGTACATGTACTAATATAAAATAGATAAACCTCTTGGAAGCCAAAGTTTTCTTATTTCTTTGACTTTTTTTTTAAAAAAAAAGGAAATTACTTATTTGACTTAAAACTTAATTCAATTTTTATATTATATCAAAGTGAATAATGTTATTATAAAATTGATAAAATAAAAAAAATACACAAAACATAAATTAAATATTTATTAAAATTTAATAAGTGAGGAGGGATTATGGATGTTGACAATGACATGAACCCCATTCCATCGCCGCAAAATTTAGAATTTCAAATTCTGGTCAAGCTTAGTTAGGCATATGAAAGGATGCGATTACCGTTCGATTCTTTGAACAACAGCAACTCATTGTGGACCGTTGATGACAATACTAAAAGCAATATAAGGAATCAAAATTCCAAAAATAGAAAACAGTAGTACGACACGTGTCGAGCAGATACAACAAGTAATCTGGACGACCCGTGTACACGAGCACACCGTGTTCAGAACAAGAAGAAAACCGATACCATTGGAGCAAGAAAACAAAACATAAATAACAAAGCGAGTTCATAGTATACGACTTACTTACAGTGTCCATTACAAGTCGTTTCGACGACTCTGTTTTTGTCTTTGCTTTTTCTCTTTCTCAGTGAATAAACGCAGAACTATCTGCTATTCTGAACTTCCATTTCCTATTCTGCTATATATTCTTCTTTCTGTTCTTGTAGGACTTCGTTTCTACAAGCTCAATATCTTCAAGCTCAGAAATTTAGAGGTGAGTCTAGTTTATTATTATTATTGTTGTTGTTGCTGTTGTTTATCTCTTGAGGTGCTTCTTTTTGTCAAGTTTCCATCTATTTCTATTTTCTGGTTTTGCTTCATGTTCGATACCCAATTTTTCTTTTTCTTTTTCTTTTTGTTTTTTTGGGTTTTTGATGGAGTAATGATTACTTGATTTTGGTGGAATTTGAGAAATTCGGGGGTTTTTTTTTTTTTCATAAAGCTTCATGTTTTGTTCACCTGTTGTAAAATGAAAATTTTATCTTTTCTTTGGAAAAAAAGTTTTGTTAAGAAGAAGAAGACGAAAAAAAATAAGAGCATAAGGCTGGTAAAACGTAAATTTAAGATGGAAGCGAGTTACCCCAATAAATGAAGCCTACTTTTTTTTTTTTATCCATTTTTCGTGAAAATTTCTGTTTCTCCTTTTCATCTGATATCTTAAATTAAATAAGGATGGATATCAATACATAAAAATATTTCTTGATTTTGGAAATTTGCTTCTGTGCTCTGTTTAGTGGCAGAGAAAATTTTCAAAAGCAGCAGGTTGATTCCAAAATATTCATGTCCTCCTTTTTGGTTATTGACAATAATATGGAAAAGATTGTTACATCATTTCTGGAATCTAAAGAAGCAAAAGGAAAAAGAAAAACTTTGTGCCTTTTGTTTGGCCTTTATCATTTCCTCAAATTTCTGATTCATTATTTTGCATACTAAGAATCTATAATCTTGAAAGATTTCTAAGGGAATCTCCCTTTCTTTTCCTTCTTCTCATTAACAAAAAAGTCCTTCAGTTCTCTCTCTCTCTCTCTCTCTCTCTATTTATATCTCTTAATAATACTAGTGAACTGAAATTTTATGGGGGATTCAAGTTTGTAGAGATAAGGTGATAAAAAAACGTGAATTTAGAATTTATAGCATCCATCAATAAGATCGTTACTTCCCATTTTGTTTCTAATAGATTGCAACTTTACAAGTTGTTAATGGGATTGCTAACCACATCCTTGTTTAATAGTCTATTTGGAATTTTGAGATTGGCTGTCCTATATGCTATAAAGATTTTCATTACAGTTTTCGACGAAACAAATTTATTGTGTTGGTTGTGTTATATTTGCTTAAATTCATCTTCTATTTTACTGCTTGCTTCTGTTTTCAGTTCAAAGCCTTCTACTCTCTCCTTTTCCCTTTTCTTTCATGACCATAAGGTCGTTGAATATTTCTATGAGATGGTGTATGAGGATCGACTCTTATTGTCTGCTTTGGGGTATCTTTCATAATTGATAAACTTTTATTTTATTCCATTTCAGGTGCACTTGTTTTCTGCCAATTTCGACAAGCATATACTTGTCAATCTCCTTCAGGAGTCCTTCATTTATTTGGTAAAAGATCTCAATGAGCAATCTCAAGCTAGGAGTGGAGGTTGTGAGTGCCCATGACCTTACAGCCAAAGAGGGGCAGGGTTCAGCTAGTGCATTTGTGGAGCTTCATTTTGATCATCAAAAATTTCGCACTACTACTAAGGAAAAAGATCTGAATCCTGTTTGGAATGAGAACTTCTACTTCAACATCTCTGATCCGAACAACCTATCCAACCTCACTCTCGAAGCCATTGTATACAACCATGGTAAAGAAAACAACTCCAAATCTCTCCTTGGAAAGGTTCGCCTCACTGGGACATCATTTGTTCCCTACTCTGATGCGGTTGTCTTGCATTATCCTCTGGAAAAAAGAACCATCTTTTCTCGTGTCAAGGGAGAGCTTGGTTTGAAAGTATTTATAACTGATAACCCTTCAATGAGACCATCAAACTCACTTCCTGCTATGGACTCTGTGTTTACAGATTCACGTACAACCCAAGCTCAAGCACCAGAACAACAGATTCCAACCCCAGTGTCGAAATTGTTCTCCAATGAAACGAATGAGTCGAGGCATACATTTCATCACCTTCCAAACCCTAGCCAGCCGCAGCCACAGCCGCAGCCGCAGCAAGCTGTCCCTGGAGCAGCAGCACCACAAACATTGAATTATGGGATTAATGAGATGAGATCTGAGCCTCAGGCTCCAAGAATTGTTCGCATGATCTCTGATTCATCATCACAACCTTTTGATTATGCAATCAAAGAGACTAGTCCTTTCCTTGGAGGGGGGCAAGTTGTTGGAGGGCGAGTTGTACGTGGAGACAGGATGGCCAGCACTTATGATCTTGTTGAACAGATGAGGTACCTTTTTGTACGAGTTGTAAAAGCTCGTGATCTTCCCACTAAGGATGTGACAGGGAGCCTTGACCCATATGTTGAAGTAAGAGTTGGTAACTACAAAGGCGTTACAAAATACTTCGAGAAGAACCCTGAGTGGAATGAGGTGTTTGCCTTTGCAAGGGACAAGATGCAGTCATCTGTACTGGAAGTTGTGGTGAAGGATAAGGATCTGGTGAAGGATGATTTTGTTGGGATTGTAAGATTTGACATGAATGAGATTCCAACACGGGTTCCACCTGATAGTCCATTGGCACCAGAATGGTATCGGCTTGAAGACAAAGAAGGAGAGAAAGTAAAA
>CATIWR010156572.1:0-17795 GCA_949677035.1 Omphalea diandra
TTAACATAAACAAATAGATAAAACCATTCCATTATGTGAGTATTCTATTATGAAAGCTATTTTTAAACAAAAAGGATGAATCAAGAGTGATCTAACAATGAGAATATCATTATTTAAAGCTTACAAGTGTCATATTCAAAAATAAAGTTTGAAGAACAAGCTTTTCAAAAAATTCTGTCAATACTCTCAACTAGATCAAACATACATTGTGAATGTCATTTAAAGTATTTTTTTGCTTGAGTTAGAGAGTTATCCTCATCTTTAAAGTTGTATTTTGTTTTAGGAAACCCTTGATTAGGAGATCTTAAAAACTATACTTTGTGCAAGGTTTAAGGTAGTACCTGGAAATTACTTTAGGACATGGTTTTAGTAGCACCCATAAGTCTACTTGTAATAGTTTGGTAGTGCTTAAAAGCTACTATTGTAAAGGTGGTTGATAGCACCTTAAGCTACATTGATAGTGAAAGCTGTAAGTAAGAATACTAGAGGAGAGGACGTAGGCAAGTTATGCCAAACCTCAATAAATCTTGTGTCTTGATTCTTCATTTATTTTTTGTCTAAGTTTTTATTTTTAATTACTTTCCATTACCATATTCAACCCCTTTTCTAGGGCATTAAGGTACAACACACATATTGTCCACCTATCCCAGCTACTTGAAACTTCTTGCCACTATCTTAAATATATGTATAATTACAACTATAATCCTTACTTTTTCAAACTTCTTCACTATCTTAAGACATACAGGTCCTCTAACCTTCATCATTGCATCCCTCTTCACATGTAGTCTTTTCATCAACTTAGTCCTAATAATTCCCAACATTGTAATGGTTCCTTTATCTTTTACCTTCAAAATGAAGCTGTTAAAGCATTCGCAGAGGTTATAAAGGATCATGTCACATTTAGAGTGTGCCATGAAATATGACTTACTCCAAAACTCCAGTGGCTTAGAACACAACCAATTAAGTGCAACTGCATATGACTTGATCTTACACAAGCCCATAATATAGCTTTAAACATTTTGCCCTAAATTCCTTCCCAAAGCTTGTGTACATTTGTCTCACACAATGTCTTCTTTTACTACTAGAAAAATTTCAACCAAGGCAGGCAATAACCACTGAAATTTAAATGCATATAGTTATTAAAAGCAATAAATCATTAAATATAGGTGATGATTCAATTACATATTGAGTATAAAAATTAGAAAGCTAACCATTTATTTTTCTTACATGAAAGTCCAATGCCATTGATTTCTTTGAATATTCAAGTCTTAGGACAACAAGCATAAAATTAACTTGAAGATCTCTTGTTCTCTCTCTTGTGCACAACTTATGTTATACATAATATGTAGTCATTTGTGTCAGTCACAACTATTGATAGTAGTTGCTACCCATACAATCCTTTTAGAAAACACCTATCTAGATTGATTACAGGCCTACACCATGCTTTAAAGGCAAATTTTAAGGCACCAAGATAGTTATAAACCCCATTAAATATTTTATATCCGCTAATTGATGATAGTAACTAATCATCATCATCCACCTCATGCTAAAACTCAACAGTGCTTCAAGGGTTAGTTATAAGGATCTCTAACTTATAATGTTTATGCCTAGAGATTTGCTCCTTCTCATTCCCATCCATAAGTTTCTGTGCTAAATTCCTTGCTCTTCATGCCTTAGTCCATCAGACATTTACTTGATAATTATCCTTAACAATGGCAATAAACCCCTTCAAATTCCAGTTTGGGTCACTTATAAAGGGGTTTAAATACATTTAACAAGCCACTTTGAAGTGACATGCCTAATACTATGGTACATTATGCACTTATGTGTTGTGACACCATACTTAATTTGAATGGTTACTTTGTCACTAGACATAGGGCTTGCCTATAAATACGATGGATACATTTTTTTATAAATTGCTTTGCATCTCAACTGATTGTTAGGATTGAAAAATACCTGATACCTATTCACTATGGACCACATCCTGACAGCTTCCCTAAACTGCTCAAAGGATTTAAGTTTCATACTAACACTCAAACTAAGACTTCTCATATCCCTCTCTTCCATAAACATAGGATACATAGCCCTCCAAACCCTACTATCCCCATCACTGTTGGTGTCAGATGCACTTAACAATTCAATGAATGGAGCATAAAATGAGTCATTACACTCTTGTGCATCTTTCACATTAGCCTTACTTGCCTTACCAATTTGTCTAATTTTGTTTGTTTACTTATCCCTTTTTGCATCTCTATATAATTTTCAAATAAGCTATCATCATCTTCCACATCATTGTCACTGTCATGGAATTAGGTGTTAGGATTAATAGCGTAATCCTCATCTTTAGAACTTTCTTCAGTTTCACTAGCCTCTCCTTCACTAACATGATCATTTTCTCTCACACTAGTTGACACTTCACCTAACCAAGAAACAAATGTTCCCACCACTAGTTGCATAAGACAAAGGGCAGTCATGAACTATTTTTCCTATATCATTTACATAGATACATATAACTCTACAACCACTAACATTAAAACCCATTTGTAAAACACCACTATCTATTTCTAATTTATGCAAGGCATTTGAATAAGAAGACTCATTATAATAATAAGCTAACTCCCCTCTGGGATTGTACTCATTTCCCATTCTCTTAATTTCTATCATTAACAACTTATCTAGACTACTAAAATCAAAATATCCCACTCCTCCACTATGAAGCATGTGTATACTAAAATAATAAGAACCTTTGTCTACATTAAAAAAAAGAAACACAATACAAACAACAAAATCAAGGCAACAAAATGCCAATATAATAAACAAAATAATGACAACAACAAAAAATAGACATAAATAAAATATAGAAAACATAGCTCAGTCAAATTTTAAGACCATCTCTAACAAATGGAAATAAAATATGGCAATAAATGCTAACCTTTCTACTTTACACATATCAAAATGTAAGCAACCAATATACAATATTCAGATAACAAGGAATTGAGATAAAAAAATATTAATTTTAAATAGTGTTTCATATTGTAACAGACAAATAAACAATATTTTTCTCTAAGTACTCCATCCATTGATAAAATAAACAACAATGTCGTACATACCTTTCAAAAAGAAAAGCCATTTTTTCTATCCTGTCACTGACATGCATTTCGAAAAGAAAATCCCCTTTTCTAAGATCACCAACATTCATTTCAAAAAGAAAATCCCTTTTATATATTGTCACCTACATGCATCCATAAAACTACAAACTCATAACACTTAATCATCCCAAAAAGTGATCATATCACTTAATGCTAAACTCAATTACACTAAATTAGGATTACATACCATACTCTAACGCATGTCCATCCTCCGACCTACGTACCCAATCCATTGAATATACCTCATCCATAGAAGCTTCTCAATAAAAAATTACTAAAATGCATTGATGCAATCACTTTATTTTTCAATGCCAATGTGAGTTATTCTTGCTCATAATTTAGGGTTAGAATCTTCAAATGTAAGAACCCCAAATTGGATTTTAGGGTTCATTCAAAGAGAGTTATGAGAGATAATTGAGAGAGAATGGTAGAGAGAGTGGGTAGCCTAGGTATAATGAGTGTAAATTGTGAATTGGGTTAAGTTAAGTGAGATTGGAGAGTTAAATTTTGATAAGGTTAGATTAAGTGTGGGTGCATCGGTTGTTGACGTGGCAACATGACACGTTAGCATATTATGTGTTAAGTCAACTATCTCTATTTACATCAACATTTTTAATTCTTTAAAATATTGCCATATGTCATTCCAGTCATTACAGGCCATTAATTGTGGCAAAAATAGTTAATTGAAATTTGCACTTACTCTTAAATTGGCAACCACCACTTTGATGGCTTACCATGGGGAAAGGGATACATTTATATTTCCAGATGGGGAATACATGCATAGATAATGAAATTAAATACCCAAATCAAAAGAACAATGCATCTTTAACCTATAAAAGATAAAATGAAGATGTTAGTTCCATAACAAGACAATAATGGGAAAGAGTAAAACAATTGAAGGCCCCTAATACCATCAGCTACACTACTAACTAATATCATATCTTTCTCTAAGTCAAGGGACCTAAACATGCATCTATGTCCAAAATCAACATGTCCATAATCCGATTATCACACACATCAAGCATAAGAATATGTTATCAAATTTAATAAAGCATAGGGACATGAAGATGATAAATTAAACATGAGTACATGTGATGCAAGGGTATAGTAGTAATGCATTTGAAGGATGAATGGTGAGGCCTTGGGCAAGGTTTAAGCTATTAATTTGGACTCTTAAAATCATTGGATCCTCATCCAAAGTGACTCTAAAAGAGCTAAAACATCTTTAAAGGTATTGCAAGCAATTAAAGGACTAGGATCACAAAGATATGAGCCATGAACATACATTACCAATGTAATAGAGAAAAGAAAACTCTCATAAGGCCAATAACATACATTACTATTAAGACATGAAACTAACTACTAAGGATCATAGAGCTATGAGCACTTTTCCTTATCATCCTCTAAGATACCGTACAAAAAAGGAAGAAAATAATCAAGATAAGAAGCTCGTTCTTTTTTTTTAATGTCAAATTTAAGAACTCAATAAAGTAATAAATTAATGTAAGTAATTAAACACGATCATGGGGTCTTTGGTAGTGAGATTCCTTTTTCCATTCATGTCCCTTCTATATAAGCCTAAACACATAAAGAAACAAAGAAAGAAGAGCAATGAGAAGGAGAAACTTAAAACCATAAAAAGCATGAAAACTATTCACTTAACCTTGATCCTTGCTCTAGTTTTAGAAGAATATGGGTCCTAGGTAAAAAGACTTATCCACATTTTGCTACTAGAGCTCACAAAGAACCCTAACGAACACACCAAAAATGAATGAAAAAGAGGATTTGGAAAAACTTTTCAATCAAAAGTGTGTTATATATATTAAATGGTGTTTTATACAACCCACAAAGTGGTATATACAGATTATTAACAAGTTTATACAAAATACTAGGACTAATATTTTTGGAAAACAAAAGGAAAAAGAAAAGTGAAAAGGGGGAAGAGGGAATCTAGGTTTCCTAAATGTCCTTTTGATGTGCCTCACCCTCAGAGGCACTAAAGGTTAAATAGTCTCTAAAAATGCAAAGGAAAGTTGCAAGATTAAGTCCAAAAGTTTAGGTTTTAAGCTCAGATCTTGAGTTTGGGATTATTAGGTGAGGTTTTCCATGTATTTAAATATTAAAGTGATTGGTGAGATGAAAATATGGCAAAGTAACCTTAAGGTAACAAAAGCCTCCCCTTTTCCCTCTTTCAATGGCGGTATTTATAGAAGACAAGTAAGAGCACCTAAGGTAAAATGACACATGTTGCATGTAATACTCGAATCTCAATAAATAAGATCGAGGAAAGTTTTGGAATTAGGGTTTTCGAGTTGTCTATATAACCAAAAAGTTAGTTGTATGGATTAAAGGTTGATTGTATAGTCATATGAAGGTCAACAATCAACTATTCTAAAATCTTATATTTATTAGGGTTGGGACTTCATTGTACAACTAAGTGAGTTGGCTATACAACTAAGTATGTTAGTTGTATATCCATCTATAGGCTATTTAGTGGATTTTGAGTTGGCTTGCTTTAGGTTATAGGCTTGGCTTGAGCTTGATCTAAGGTTCCTCCTAAGCCTTATTTCTTCCTTTTGCAACCTTTTCCCACATTCTTTAGGGAGTAACTGTTATAGTTTCTCATCATTCATTTTGCATCATAGGGCTTAAAATCTAATTCTTATAGCTTAACCCTAGCTTTGTGGGTTACAAAAAGCTACATTTGAGAAATGACTAATGAATAAGACATAATAAAGAGGTGAGAACATCTATAATGACCTTAAGAACACCATTGTAAGCATCAAATTTTAGACCTTTGGCTACAACGCCCGATGATGAAATCATTAAACACATCCTTAAAATGCAAGGAGAATTGCCAAAGGAAGAGATAAAAGTCATAGGAAACTTTGGAGAAGCCTAAAACCAAACCTAAGACTAAAGGCCCAGTACCAAGACCAAGACCAAGACCAATAGCCCAGGCTACTAGCTTAGCCCACCAGGGTTGTGCAACCCATGCAGAGGGTTGTATAGCCTAATCCTATGGCTATACAACCTACTACAATGCTCATACAACCTCTTCTTAAGCCCTATCCATTAGAAACTTTTGAAACTAGTCCTCTTTTAGACCCTAGGGCTACATAACCCTGACAGATGGTTGTACGACACATTCTTAGCATTACAACTTGTATCCAAACCCTAATTCAAGGAGATTCATCTCCCACTCTATGATTGGATGTGTCCATTGTGTGGCTAGAACCATTTTAAGGTCTGGTGTACTAATCCACCACCTATAAATACCCCTCCCATTTGAAGAGAGGAAAAGGCTTCAAAAAACCTAATGTTACTCTGCCACAATTCACTCTTACATATCCCTCAAACATAAAAACCCTAAAACCTATGTCATGCCAACTTATTCCATGGTATAACTAGACCTAATCTCTTAATCATTGTGAATTACCTAAGCATTTTGGAGAAATCATTGGACTTGTAACCTTTGAGAGCATAAAAATGGATAAAGGCATCGAGGAACCCCCCTCACTCTCCATCTTCTTTTTTCCATTTTTTCTTTCTCTATTTTCAAAACCTAGGAAATAGGGGCTATACAACTTTGTTTGTAGATTGTGCAACACTATGTCTAAGCTATATAACTCTCATATTGGGCTTTACAACCTAGTTTAACTGGTAGACAATTTTTGCAAAAACTGATTTTCTTTCCCTATTTGGATTTCATATTTTTCAAAACCTTTTTTTATGATTTTTAATGTTCCAACAGTATAATAGATGGGGAGGCTAAACATCCTAAGATCCCTATTCATATAAAAAAATGGAAGTTGAAAGTGATTTTTAAATGATTTCATAACTTCTTTTCATACAATACTTCATGTTCCTTTATTTGTGATTTAGTGTGATGGTTAAGGTTCTATTTTAATCCTCTTTTGACAGTGACCAAGTAAGGAGTTAGTCATTCCTAGGACCATGAGAGTCATTCTGTGCTTGTTTACATCTTTTGGTTATACATTTTTAAGTACTATTAATATATGTTTTTATCCTTATAACTTTTCATTTGTTAATATGCATTCTAACATTTTTTTAATAGATAGTAGTGCTTGTGGATGCCTAGCTCTTGGTGAGTAATGAGAGGGAGGATTCATTAATCCCAGGACCTCTTTTTGTGATGATTTAACCTTAGGTCATTGAAGATCCTCCATTTAGCTTTGCTTTACACGTTTATAATTCTTGTTCTCTATAATACCCATGCTTATTAATGTTTAATATTGTCCATGTGATGTGGGGATGTGATGTTATGGACTTAGATATATGTTTAGAGACCTTGACTTTAGGGATGTGGTAAGCTAATTACTATAGACTTTATTTGCTTTCCTTTTAGTTTCTTTTACTCACCTTCTTCTTGTTGGTCACTAACTTATTCTCTTTCCTTAGGTGTAGGTGTTTTTACTTGAGTTAGACCATGACTTTGGTCTTGATTATCATCTTACAAGATTATGAATGATTATGCTTAAATGGATTGATGATAATGCATGCTAAAACCCCTATGCCATGATGTATGACCCCCTTCCCTTTGAGATGATTATGCTTGAGTGGAAGTATTGATATGCATGACGAACCCTATACCATGATGCGTGACCCTCTTTTTTATGGATTGATGGAATGATTTGATTGGATTAATTGAGCTCGACGTATGCTGAAAACTATTAATTAGACTAATTAATAACTTGATTAAAATATTAAAAGTACAAGGGTGGATCCCAATATCCAGATAGTTTAAGGGTGCCTAATATTTTCCCTAAGCCATACCCATTTTTTGAACCCAATCTCAAATGGGGTGAAGACAAAATGGGCCTTCTAAATGACTTTGATTAGGTTTAGAATTTAGCTTCCTCAGATTCTTGTCTTAACTAAAGTTGGGTGGCAACTTTATAATTCCTTAGGATGGTACTAATGTATTGTCTTGATTTTTGATTCTTCGATGACCATTTATTTAGGTTTAAGTCTTTGAACTCACATAAGGCCTATGGGATCCCCCATTAATCCAAACTCGTGCCATGTTTTGGGGTCATTGTCAATGTAAAGACCTTCATCCTCTCGATCCCCGATTGATCAATAAAAAGATGGAGTCGCAAGCAAGATTCCACCTGTTTAAATGTAAAACTATGAAACTCGAGGCGTTCATAGTGGTGACTCTGTTAGGGACCCGAGCATTTAATCTCTAGTTCACTTTTAATTTTTTAAACTTGTTATTAAGTATGTCTACTGCATTTATGTAGCCTCCACAATTCACCACGAGCACTAGGTTGCCCTTAGATAAACCAATGGTTCTCCAAACTTGAGACATAAGCTCCATTTGGGCTTAGAAGATTATGAGGAGGATTCATCACTTGTGTGCCTAGTACTTTTGATTATATCAAATAGGGGATCTCAACAATCACCCCTCAAGTTTATAGGAGCCTTTAACTACAAGTACCCTCTTAACCATTAGGCATGTGTAAGAGCTAATAATACCTTGGAATAGGGTACCCCACTTGTTTGCATTACTTCAAAGAAGATTTGACATTCTCAAAGAACATGGATAGGTATTCCTAATGTAAGCATAAATGTTACCCCATGGCTTTCGATGTAATTATCCTTTGTATGTAATATATTCCCCATTTTTCGCCATGTATATGTTTTTTATGTACTTCCCTCTCTTCCTAAAGTGATGTCTTTCCTTGCTTGTACATATTTCTTTAAATGGTATAAAAAATTCTTCCTTTTAACACCTTTGTGTATATGTTCTTTCGAGAATTTAACTTTTTTTGGTTTGAGGCAACCCTACGCACTCTTTGTGCCATTATGTTACAATAATGAGACCACACTTAGGGAGGAGCCACTAAACCTTACATGTGGGATAAATAAAGTTAGAAGGATCTTTTATAAAGCAATTTATGCATAACATGAATACATGCATCAATTACTTATTCATGCATCATATTGGTAACCTTTGTCTTATAGCCATCATAGCTCCATCCAAACCATCGTAAAAAGAAGGGGCAATTGACTTACCAGAAATAGTAAGACTTGAGTATGAGCTAGAAAGTCAACCCAATCATGGAACCAACCATACCACTAGAGATAGTAGAAAAAATGATGGTTGACTTCAAGTGCAAGATGGAAAAAAGGATTGTGGAGGAAATGAACAAGCACGATAACGAGATTTTAAAAAAGGTGAAAACCTCTGCTAATAGAACTAATAAAGGGAAAACACTAATGGAAGTGCCCTAATTTATGGTGATGGATGATGATTTGTTTAGGATGAAAGAATACCATAAAAGCAAGTTTGCCAAGGAAGTGGGAAGTACAACTGCCATTTTAGACAAACCCTTGGAGATTGAGAAAGAGAGCACTCAGTTTGATGATTTCACTAAATAGTTGGAGAAAATACAAAAGGCCCTAAGTGTTAAAGGTTTATAAAGGGGAATAGACATTGAAGAATTACTAGCCCGTAAACTTGAGAAGCTACCAACTAACTTTCATATGCCGAAGATTCCCAAATTCATAAGGATCTAAAATGCTAAGAACCATGTTCGCTTGTATGTGTTAGTCATGACAACATCTTATGGATACCATGTTAGAGCTTTTTGATTTATCATTAGAAAGGTCTACAAAGTTATGGTATTTCAATTAACCAATGAATGTTAGGAAAAACTGGGAGGAGTTGACAAAAGCTTTTAATAGGCATTATGCTTGTAATTTATATCTATAAGTCGCATTACAATGTGGAGTCTTTAAAGAAAAAAAAATCAATGAGAGCTTCAATGACTACATCAGAAGATGGAAGAAAATAGCTTTAGAGGCACCATAAGGCCTATAGAGAGAGAGAGAGAGAGAGAGAGAGAGAGAGAGAGAGAGAGAGCAAGTCATGATGATTGTTAAAGAAGCTTTGTTTGGTATAAGCACTAAAGTCTGGGGAATGTCGATTATAATCTTTAAAGACCTTTGTAAAGTAGGTTTGCAAGCCGAAGAGTTAGAATCCGAGTCGATTAAATAGTATAAAGAAAGAAAAAAGCCCTGACATAGCCTCAGACTAAGGGAAATAAGATAACAGATGTGAATGTAGTAAGAGCACAAAGTTAGTTCACTGATTTGGGGATGCCTCTGTTTAAGTCATTTGAGATGTTGAAGAAAAAGAGAGTGTTGAAGCCTTTAGCACCGGGACCACCTCCTAATCCACTGCATAGGGGATATGATGCCAATGTTTACTATGTTTTTTTTATCATGGAGCAGGTCATAACACTAATGATTGCTACAAACTAAGACACAAGATTCAAGGTCTAATTAATAGTAAAACATTTGTTCCACCAAATATTGGAAGGCTTAGCATCTAAGGGAATCCACTTCTAAACTATTATAATGTTCCTCCCTCAAATTAAGGGACATTCATGGTAGATTCTAGAATTCTTAAGGAAGTTGTTATTGTTACTATCGAGAATGTCACATGGAAGATTTTTGTTTGTACTATTAATCCTTGAACTATTTTAATTGAAGAAGGAGAGGAAATGTAGAGAACAAGGATGATCTAACTATAGGAGGAGAGTGATAAAGAGAAAGAATGAAGTTAGCAAGCCATGTGACTCGTAGTAAGAAATACTACCTTGATAAAAAAGCTCCCAAGGAAACAAAGGTTGAGAAAAAGGTAGATGAGTTCATTATGAAGGAGAAAAAGGATGATAATCGTATTATGAAACTATTAAAAAAGATGCCAGCCTATATCAGCGTGTAGGAGTTGCTCCTCATCTCTCAGGAACATAAGAAGGCTATGGTTGAGGCTTTGTTGAGTTTGATTATCTCAAAGGAAGCTATTCTAATGGATGTCATTGCGTTGGTAAACCCATAAGGGTAAAATCACTTTCTTATATTAGGATTTGCCACAAAAAGGAAGGGATCACAACCTGGCTCCATTCATCTAAATTGAGGTGAAAGGGAGATGTACACCATGGGTAATGGTTGATGATTGGTCTAAGATTGACATTTGCCAATTAAAATTATTATATAAGTTTGGTTTTTATAAGAAAAATGTCTTATAATGATAGTAGGAGGCCAGCTCCGGGCGTGTTAAAGACCTTGGTCAAGACAGGCATAATTGAGGCAATAGAGAATAAAAAGTCACCAAGTAAGGATATAAATGAACTCCAAAAAGCCTTTTTCCAACTGGATGTTGGTGAATTGTGATATCAAAATTATCATGACTTATCAGAAAAGGAGGATGGGAAGAAGAAGAGAAAGAAGAAAGGAACCAGATTACAGAGAAAAAGGATGGTCAAGAATCAACTTAGCCTATAGTTCTATATGATCTTAGTCTGTATGGACATGGAATGATCAGAAAAGGATCATTGATGAACAGAGGGAGTAGTGTGCGTTGGATCAAAATTTCGATGCCACTAGGGAAGATCATGCTAAGAAGGGGTCTGATTTGATAAAGCAAAATGCACACTAAGTGGATTCAGATTAGGAATATACCTGGTAGTGTAAGTTCACTAAGGTTTTCTATACAGGGATAAAATGAGAAGACATCTTTAGAGCTTGATTATAAACTCCATTGAGGAAGTAAGTGGTGAAGAAGTTCAAGGGCATATGGTGAAGGCTGAGCCAACCATGGTAAATGGAGTGACACTTTGGGTAGAATTTTTGAAAGTTGAGCTAGGGGATAATCAAATGAAGTAGAGTTTTGAGGGAGTTTTCAAGGCCATTGTTGGTACAAAGAATGGGAAAGAGATAGATTCCTTACAGAATGTGGATCTTGGGGTTTTGACTAATGAAGCAAGGGGTGAAGAATAAGAAAACTCTTAGGTCGATGAGACTCCAAATGAAGCTGACTTTCTTACTACTATTGATGTTCTTATTTATAGTCTTTTTAAAGATGATGATGTATTTCCCTTTAAGTTTAAGGCAATGAATGATGAATTTGCTTACTTGTGTAATGTGTTACTTGATGGTAGTGTGCATAGCATGCATCATTTCATAAGCATATTTAACATCAATTATATGCATACCACTGCATTTAATCTTAGCACATAGGAAAATTCAAAAATCTTGCACATTACCACTGATGCCACATAAGAAAAGTAGAGAAAACTTCTCAGAAAATACCAAAGGGTCTTTGCTTCGACGTATGAAGACATGCCAGGGGTTGACAGGCGAATTACAAAACATAAAACTTTGACTTACCCACACATGAAACTTGTAAAATAGAAACTTAAGAGGATGAGATCATAGTGGGCTTAGTTAGCCAAGGAAGAAGTGGCAATGCAATTAAATGCAAAGTTCTTAAAGGTAGTAGACTACACTAAATATTTAGCCAATATAGTACTAGTACCAAAGAAGGATGGGACAGTGAGGATGTGTGTTGACTACAGGGATCTGAACAAGGCATGCGTAAAGGACGATTTTCCTTTGCCACACATAAATGTGTTGTTTGATAGTACTGTAACTTGTGTCATGTATTCCTTTATTGATGGGTTCTTTGAATATAATCAGATTCTCATAGCTATCACAGATACATTGAAAATGACTTTTATCATAGAATAGGGAATATATTACTCTAAGGTGATGTTGTTTGGGTTGAAGAATGTAGAGGCGACACATCAATGAGTGGTAGTGACCCTGTTCATAACTTGATCTATAAAGAGGTGGAAGTGTATGCAGATGACATGAAGGTGAGGTCAGAAATAAGGAAATGACATTTTGAGGTTGTAGAGAAATTCCTAAAAGGGACTATGAGTATAACTTAAGGTTGAATATGAAGAAGTGTGTATTTGGGGCCACCTTTAGTAATCTATTAGGGCATGTGGTTAGTGAAAAGGGAATGGAAATGGATCTAGATAAGGTAAAGGCAATGGAGGATATGCCTACATTAAAGATGTTGAAGGAGATCTGAGGTTTTTGGGTCGATTGCAGTACATTAGCCAATTTATAATGAGACTATCTCTCATTTGTGAGCCAATCTTTAAGATTTTAAGGAAGGACTAGTCGTCAAAGTGGAATAAACAATGTGAAGAGGCCTTCGAGAAAATAAAATAATATCTGACTAACTCTTTAGTTTTGGAGCCACGAAAGCTAGGAAAACCATTGATCATATATCTAAAAATAGAAGACAACTCTGCTGGTGTAATGTTGGCTTAGGAAGATGAAATAGGGAACAAACAAGTAGTGTATTGTCTTATTAAGAAGTTAATATTCTATGATATGAAGTACAACCAAGTAGAGAAGACTTGTTTAGTGTTGGTTTGGGCGATAAAGAAATTGAGGCATTATTTTCAGTCATACTCAGTTGAAGTGGTTTCAAAGCTTGATCTATTTAAGTACCTACATGAAGCCCTTTTCTTGATACATGGGTTGGCAAAATGGCTGATCCTATTGACTGAGTTTGGCATCAAGTATATGGCCAAAAGGGTGATCGAGGGATAAATAGTCTTAGAGAATTTGGCACAACAACCCCTTAAAAAAGGAAACTTTGAATTATTCCATTTCTTGGATGAAAGACTAAGGGTGAATAAGCCTCAGGGATGAAGAGTATACTTTATTAGGTCAATAAATAAGAAATGTATAGGTGTAGGATTAATTATGATTTCAGTCGATGGGAAGCTCTTCCTGTAGCTAAGAAACTAGATTACAAAGTCGTTAATAACATGGCTGAGTATGAATCATGTACACTGGGGTTTGAAA
The DNA here is from genome assembly GCA_949677035.1 of Omphalea diandra. Classification (NCBI taxonomy): domain Eukaryota; kingdom Viridiplantae; phylum Streptophyta; class Magnoliopsida; order Malpighiales; family Euphorbiaceae; genus Omphalea; species Omphalea diandra. The sequence continues at coordinate 13,851 of CATIWR010156572.1, forward strand.
TCTTGAAGCAAGTGAGGGTGAAAATAGTAGTGGTGTTCGGCGACTCGTTGTTGGTCATTTCACATATAATGGATGGATGGGAATTAAGGAAGAACATTTAAACCCATATCTGGAGCATATAAAGGGATTGGTCCAGAAATTTTAGGGAGTCATATTCCATCATCTACCAAGAGAAGAGAATGCAATGGCAGATGCCTTAGGTACTTTAGTCTTTATTTGGGATGGCCTAACCACTAATCACACTTTGATCTGGGGCATCATGTTATCTGAGTAAAAGGGTGATGTAAGTATCAGTGGAGAATTGTCCTTCGTATTTTGACATATAAAGGTATTTGGTGAATGTTGAACACCTCAAAGAGGATGAGAAGAAGGACAAGAATGTGATATGAAGGTTGTCTTCACATTTTATGGTTTATGATAGGGTGGTATATAAGAGAATGTCCGATGGAGTTTATTTATGGTGTGTGGAGGAAGAGAAGGCTAGTAGAATCATGAAAGAGGTGTATATAGGGGTCTATGATCCCATATGAATGGTAAATTATTAGCAAATAAAAATTTGAGATTGTGATATTACTAGATAACTATGGAATATGACTATATTTAAAAGGTTTGAAACTATTATGAATGTCTAATAAGTTGGACAAGGTTGGTCAAACCTAAGTCAAAGACCTCTTTTGATCTTGATAATGAAGATTAATTGGAAATAATGTTTGTTTAACTGTTGTTCTTATAGTTTTTAAGTTAGGTTTCCATTGGAAGTTGGATGGAAGTCTAAATCTCTAACTTTAAGTAAGACATCCAAATTCGCGATAAGAACCTTCTAATTTGTGACGCGACCTCGTATTAAGGATGGATGAAGTTAGGCCAGAAGAATTCATGAAGGAGTTCGCAACCACAATCCAGCCGAGGGAAACTTGATTGACTCATAAAGAGATTCGCGGTGGTATTCGCATCCAGAGTAGTGACCACGAATTTTACAAGTGAAAAGAGGGAACCAAATCTATAATCATATCACGCCGAGTGTCTAAGGAAACCGTTGGAATATCAAAATTTGCAAGAGCGAAGCATTTGTGATGACCGTAACCCAAAAGAGTGCTTTCACTTTGCCAAACAAAAGGATTTGCAGTTTATGTCATGCCCAAGAAGGATTTCAATCATGACTGTGACTTTTAGTTGATTGGTCAAACACAACGACTATATTTCTTAGAGCACCAATGGGAGAAGGACATGTGGACTGGCAATTAGACACAAAACGGGGTTCTCTACCACGATTTTAGTCATCTTAGTGCAAATTGGAAAATTAAGACCACAAAATGCCAGACATTACTACGATTTTAGTTTGATAGGCATTTAATGCAAAATTTGCCTAGGTTACCTTAGATAGTTGGGCATAGTTTGCTAGTAATGTCTCTTTGGTGGTTTATGCCTATAAATACTACACCAAATAGACATGAATGCAAGAGAATTTTATTTATTATAGCCAAACTCTTGCTAATTTGCTTCACAACTTCTTATTCTTTGATTGTGAGTTCTTGATTTCTTAATTATTTGGTGTAAGCATTAAACACCTTTGTAATTAGGTTGAGAGTTAGCTTAGCCTTGAAAACTCTTATAATAAGTTAACGTGTGAGTCTGCCTAAAATACTTAAGGGAGGTTTTGTGTGAGCCTAAAAACACAAATTGTAAGGGTTGTGTGTGAACCATAAAACACATTATACAAGTTTGGTGTGAGCTTGGAAACACCAATTTTAGTTGAGTGAAATACCTAATTATGAAGAATTGAGGAGTGGGTGTAGGGTTTGTTAATACCCGAACCACTATAAACACCGTGACTTCAATCGAACTTGGACATGCTATCATGGAGCTCCTACAAAGTTTATAAAAAAGAAAGCTAGTGGAAGGTCTTCCGAAGTTAAAGTTCTCTAAAGACAAGGCATGTGGGCCATGCCAAATGGGTAGGCAACATCAATCCCTTTTCAAAGCAAAGAATGTTGTAAGTACATCTAGACCTCTTCAACTTATCCACATGAACTTGGTAGGACCTAGTAGGAGTGCTAGTTTAGATGGAAAATATATTATGCACTTGTCCTAATGGATGATTACTCTAGGTTTACTTGGGTATCTTTTGTAGCTCATAAGCATGACACTTTTGATGCTTTTAAGAGTTTTGCAAAAAGAGTTCAAAATGAAAAGGGTTACTTCATTTCTTCTATAAGAAGTGACCCTGTAAAAGAATTTCATAAAATGAATCTTTTGAACTTATTGCTTAGAGAATGAGATTTTTCATAACTTTTCAACTCCTAGAACACCATAACAAAAAGGTGTTATAAAGAAAAAAAATAGAACACTAGTAGAGATGGTTAGAATTATGTTCAATGAGTATTTCTTGCCTGATTACTTTTAGGCTGAAGCTATCAACATTTTGTGTTTCATTGCAAATCGTGTTTCAAAAGACCCATTCTTAATAAAATTCTTATGAGCATTGGAATGGTAAAAAGCCTAAGTTGTCATGCCTAAAAGTATTTAGATGCAAGTGTTATATCTTAAATACCAAGGATAATCTTGAAAAATTTGATTCAAAAACAAATGAATGTATTTTATTAGGTTATTCCACCTCTAGCAAGGCCTATAAAGTTTTTAATAAGAGTTTTATAGTCGTTAAAGAGTTTATGAATATTGTGTTTGATGAATCTAGTAAGCTTAATATTGGGAAAGGTTATCTTGTTGATAATCTTGTAGGTGACTTTGAGAAATTAGAGTTAGAGTCAACCACAAGAGAGATGGATAAAGACCATGATGAGGACAAGTCATTAAGAGAGGAAAAGGAACCTCAACATCAACAAGTGGAAACCTCAAATCAAGATCTTCCCAAGGATTGAAGATTCTCCAAACATCACCTAAAGGACCTAATCATTGGTGATACATCCAAGGTGTAAGTACTAGATCTCAACTCAATTCTTTAGATAATAATCTTGCATTCACTTCTTAGTTTGAGCCAAAATCAATTGATGAGGCTCTTAATGATGAGACTTAGGTAATTGCCATGCAAGAGGAACTTAACCAATTTGAGAGAAATAATGTATGGGAACTTGTTCCTAGGCTTAAGTAACACCCTATTATAGGTTGCAAATGGGTGTTTAGGAATAAGTTAGATAAGTAAGGGTTCATCATTAGAAACAAGGCTAGATTGGTTGCTAATGGATACAATCAAGAGGAAGGCATTGACTATGATGAAACCTATGCCCCCATAGCAAGATTAAAGGCCATTAGGATTCTTTTAGTGTATTCATGTCACATGAATTTCAAACTTTTCTAAATGGATGTTAAAAGTGCATTTTTAATTGGTGTCATTGAGGAGGAAGTTTATGTTGAACAAGCTCCTGATTTTGAATCTCATATCTTTCTAAATCATGTTTTTAAATTGTATAAAGCCTTGTATGGTTTGAAACAAGCTCTAAGAGCATAGTATGAAAGGCTTAGTTCATTTCTTTTGCAAAATGATTTTAAAAAGGGAAAGGTTGACACAACCTTGTTTGTTAAAAAGCACAATCATGATACACTTACTTTATAAATATATGTTGATGATATCATATTTGATGCTCCTAATGAATCTCTTTGTAAAGATTTTGCTAAATGTATGACTAGGGAGTTTGAGATAAGCATGATAGGAGAGCTTAAATTCTTCCTTAGCCTACAAATCAAGCAAATCAAGGAAGGGATTTTTCATCAACCAAGCCAAGTACATAAAGGATATGTCACATCCCATTTAAATAATCATTTAAATTTCTCTTTAAGTCTATCCATTGTCATTTAAAAGATCTGATTAAATTTTTTTTTTCATTATGTCTCTTGTTCACCACTTAGTAATTATTTACAACAAAACATACATGAATAATCAAACTAAAATACTAACTGACTGCATACTGGCCCAACCTCTATTACACT
>CATIWR010156585.1:0-26483 GCA_949677035.1 Omphalea diandra
AAAAAGGATTTGAAAATCTCCTCAATTAGAAGTGACCATAGAGGAGAGATTGAGAATGCTAAGTTCCATAGCTTTTATGATGAGTATGGTATCTCACATAAGTTCTCAACTTCTTGAACACCACAACAAAATGATGTGGTAGAAAGGAAGAATAAAACTCTTTAAGAGATGGTTGGACCATATTGAATGAGAATAATCTTCTTAAGTATTTTTAGGTTGAAGCTATAAACACTTCTTATTATGTCTTGAATAGAGTCTTAGTCAGGCCCTTGTTGAAGAAAACTCCTTATGAGTTATGGAGCAATAGGAAGCCCAAGATTGCATATTTTAGAGTTTTGGTTGCAAGTGTTTTATTATAAGCACTAAAAAAAACCTTAATAAGTTTGATTCCAAATTCGATGAAGGAATCTTCCTTAGATACTTTAATACCAACAAAGAGTATAGAGTCTTCAACAAAAGAACACTTGTTGTAGAGGAGTCTATGCATGTTGTACTTGATGAATCTGATCCCATTTCTTCAAGAATAACAGAAAATATTGATGATCTTGCAGATCCTATGAGTGAGTTGAACATTGGAAAGGATGGGAAGGTTGTGGACAAACCATAAGAGATAAGGAGTGAAGAAAATATAGATCAACCTCTTCCTTTTCCAAATGAAGAGCAAAAAATACATATAAACCTCTTCCTTCTCCAAATGAAGAGCAAAAAATATAGATCAACCTCTTTCTTCTCCAAATGAAGAGCAAACTTAGCTAAAAAGGGTTTGGGTCTTCAAGAAAGTTCATCTAAGAGATCTTATCATTGGTGATCCTTCAAGTCGGGTAACTGATAGATCATCATTTAGAAATACATGCACCAATCTTTCTTTTGTTTCCCTTATTAGGCCTGAAACCATAGATAAGGCCATTGATGATGAACATTAGGTAAGATGAACTCAATCAGATTGAGAGGAACAAAGTATGGACTTAAGTATTTAGGCCTCCAAAACATTCCACTATTAGAACCAAGTGGGTCTTTAGAAATAAGCTTGATGAGCATGGAAACATAATTGGGAACAAAGCTCAGTTAGTAGCTAAAGGCTATAACCAAGAAAAGGGAATTGATTTTGATGAAATCTTTCCTCTAGTAGCAAGATTGGAAGCCATTAGGATTTTACTTGCATTTGCATCTCATATTAATTTTAAATTCTATCAAATGGATGTCAAGAGTGCTTTCCGTAATGGCTACATTAATGGTGAAGTATATATTGAACAAACCTTGGTTTTGAAAGCCATTGCTTTCCTAAACATGTTTTAAGCTCACCAAACCCTATATGGCTTGAAATAAGCTCCAAGAGCTTAGTATGAAATGTTGAGCAATTTTCTTGTTAAGAAAGGGTTTTCCAAAGGTTTGGTAGACATAACACTTTTCTCTAAAAAGAAGAATGGAGACTTATTGCTTATGTAAATATGTATATATGATATCATTTTTTATGCCACTAATGTTTGCTTATATGAAGATTTCTCCAAAGTATTGAAAAGTGAATTTGAGATGAGTATGATGGGAGAACTCAAGTTCTTTTTAGATTACAAATCAAACAAGGGAAGGAAGGAATCTTCATCAACAAAGCCAAATGCACAAGGGAACTAATCAAAAGATTTGGCATGGAGAATAATAAACCATATAAAACTCCAATAAGCACCAACATCAAGCTCAATACAGATGAACAAGGTAAGGTTATGGATAAGAAGCTGTATAGAGGTATGATTGATAGTCTTCTCTATTAAACATTATCTAAGCCTGATATTATATTCAATATGTACTTATTTGCTAGATATTAGTCTAATCCAAAGGAGTCTCATTTGCATGTTGTAAAACATATACTCAAATCCCTTATTGGTACTCTTAACTTTGGACTTTGGTATCCTAAGGATTCTTCATTTGAGTTGAATGCATTTTCATCTGATTTTTCTAGGTGTACCTTAGTTAGAAAAAGCACTTTAGGAACATGCCAATTAATTGGTTAGTGTTTAGTGTCTTGGAGTAGCAAAAACCAAAAGTCAGTTGCTTTGTCAACTATTGAAGTAGAGTATGTGGCAGCAAGTCTTTGTTGGGCTCAAATCCTATGGATGAAGTAATAACTCCTTGATTATAAGGTTATGGTAATCAAGTAGCCATTAAGTGTGACAATACTAGTGCCATCAATCTGTCTAGGAATCCCATTCAGCATTCTTGGAGTAAGCACATAGATATAAGACATCACTTTCTTAGGGATCATGCAAATAAGGTTGATATTATACTATAATTTATTGATACTAACCATTAATTAGTAGATATTTTTACTAAACCTCTTTGTAATGAAATGATGCAATTCATCAAAAGAGAACTTAGAATGATTGATGAAAGTACATTGAATTAACTTCAACAAGTTCTTCTTTTTCACCTTTGTTGATTCATGCATATTGATTGATTGATGAATGATATATTGCTTGAAATTATTACCATTGAAGACTTTAGACTCTATAAGCTAAAGATTTTAATTGTGTATTATCTTGATCAAATGTCCCTATATTAATTAAACTCATGACTATATCATTGAGTTTGGTTAATAATTTACATCAGCTAAGTTTCTAAAAATGATTGCATATTTGAAATATTTATTTTAAAAACATAGCTAATGACTATTACGTGTTTCCCAAATATCGTTGCATTATTGGTGAGTTCCATATTTTAGCTTCTATGTGTCCCCATGATCATTATGTTTTCCAATGACCGTTGTTCTTCACTCAATGGGCGTTGCAATCAACCACTAATGTTGGATGAAGAATACTTGCTTAATCAAGCTAATGGTCATGTCCAATAATTGTTATTCTATTCATTATAGCTGTTGAACACTCCTAATGACCATTATTTTTTTTAAAATTCAAATAGAGCTCATTAAACTTTTATATAAACCACTCAAACCCTAAAGTTGGCTTGCTTTATGCTTTATTGTGCTTTCAACTTATTGACCTTAGGCACCAAGAAGGGGGGGTTGAATTGGTGTTTAAAAAAAATAAAATGAGGGTAAAGGAAGAGTAGAAAAGAGACACAAGATTTATAGTGGTTCTGGTATTAATCAACCCTACGTCCACTCCCCAATTCTCTATAATTGGGTGTTTCACTCACTCAAAATGGTGTTTCCAAGCTCACGCCTAACTTTTACACTTTATGTTTTCAAGGCTCACACAACAACCTTTCTTACAAGTGTTTTCTAAGGCTAACACTAAAACCTCTCTCAAGTGTTTTCACAGGCTCACATTAAAACCTTTCTCAAGTATTTTTATAGGCTCACACTGAAACCTATAACAATTGGTGTTTATGCTCACACCAAACAATCACTTAAAAAATAGCAAATTTGCAAGAGTTTTGTTACAAGTTAATGAATTCTCTTGCATTTGCATTTGTTTGGTGGAGTATTTATAGTTCATACCCACCAAAGAGATGTTACACTATGAAACTCATTAAATCTCCAAATCATGCTAGCCAGATTCTACATTAATTGCATTTAGAAAATCTCTAATTTTTGGGTAGATTTTGGCTTGGCTCATCCTTTTGTTGATGTTGTGGCTCTTCATCTACTTTTGATGATTCACCTCTTTCCTTATTGTTATCCTCCATTCTTGTAGTGTCTTCTAATTTCAGCTTTTCAAAATCACCTACAAGATCATTAACAAAAACACCTTTCCCAAGATCAAGTTTACTAGATTCATTAAAGACAACATTCATAGACCTTTCAACTACTATTGAACTCTTATTGAATATGCCTTGCTAGAGGTGGAATAGCCTAAGAATATTCCTTCATTGGTCTTGGAATCAAATTTTCCTAGATTATCCTTGGTATTTAAAATATATCACTTACATCTAAATACTCTTAGGTATGATATCTTGGGTTTTCTACCATTCCATAGCTCATAAGATATTTATTAAGAATGGGTCTTTTAAAACTCTATTTGAATATAACATGAAGTTTTGATGGCTTCGGCCCATAAGTGATTCAGTAAAGAATACTCATTGAGCATGGTTCTAGCTATTTCTACTAGTGTTCTATTTTTTCTCTCTACAACGTCATTTTATTATGGTGTTCTAGGAGTTGAAAAATTATGGAAAACTTTATTCTCCAAATAATAAGATTCAAAAGACTGATTTTGAAATTCATTTTCCATGGTCACTTCTAATAGAAGAGATGAAGTAACTCTTTTCATTTTGAACTCTTTTTGCAAAACTTTTGAAAGCATCAAAAGTATCATTCTTATGAGCTAAAAAAACACCCAAGTAAACCTAGAGTAATCATCAACTAGGACTACTGCATAATGCTTTCCACCTAAGCTAGCACTTTTAGTGGGTCCTATCAAGTCCATATGAACTAGTTGAAGAGGTTTAGAATAACTTATATCATTTTTAGCTTTATGGGAGGCTTGATGTTGCTTCCCCATTTGGCAAGCACCATATGTCTTATCTTTAGTTAAATTTAGCTTGGGAAGGCCTTCCACCAACTTTCCTTTAGATAGGCTTTGAAGAAGATCCATGCTTTCATGCCAAGCCTTTTATGCCACAACTAAGCTTCATTGCTCAAAGACATAAGACACTTAAAAGATTGATTAGCCAAATTGTCTAAGTCAATTAAGTAGGTATTACCTTTCCTTTGACCCTTGAAAATAACCTCATCATCCACTAATGTGATGACTCGACATTCCTTAGGATCAAAGGTGACTTTATTACCTTTGTCAAACAATCGACTTACACTCAACAAATTATGTTGTAAGCCACTAACTAATAAAACATTATAATTAAAGAACAACCATTCTTACCAATGGTTCCAATGCTAATTACCTTACCCTTGGCATTATTACCAAATGTGACATCTCCACCTTTTTTTTCCTTCAATGCTGTGAATAGCTTTCTATTCCAATCGTATGCTTAGAACATCCACTATCCACATGCCAATTACTTGATTTGGTGGTTGCCACACTTCCCTACATAATAAAAGTGAGTCACCTTTTCTTAGGTACCTAAGTATACTTGGGTCTTAGGAGGTTAGGAGTTGAAGGGTCCTCTAATTTGAGGTGAGCCTTCCTAATAAAATAGTGAATATTAACATGCCCTAATTTCATATAATAATGACATTGAAGTTTAGACTTAGGAGTCTTTCTTCTATGCACAAATTTAGTATGAGTAGGAGGCCTTCTCATACCTTGATTATGTGAGTGCATGCTTGTGCATGTGTGATAAGAAGTAGTAAAGAATTGTTTATAAGTGTGAGCATGCTTTTTGTTATACATGTAGGCATAATTAGCTCTTTGAGTCTTAGCTCTTAAGCTTGGGGGAGCCTTCCCTTTGCCCCTAGGCTTAGGAGGCTTAGTGCTAGGAGAACTTTTCTTCCCAATTGCCTCAACACTTGAGTTTTAAGGTTCTTATGATCTAACAAATGTAGTATATGATGATGAGAAGGCTCCATTAAAGCCTAAACCATGTCTAATCAATGGTGGTCTTTGAGACACAATTAATGTGTCCAAGGCTTCCTTTCTTTTGTGAAACTTAGAGATTGAGCTTCTAAGCTCAATGACTTCTCCTTTTAGAGAGTCATTCTTTTTTCTTAATGAAGCCAATGATGAAGATGATATAGAAAGATCTTCCATAAATTTTTTAAGCTCATCATTTGATGTTCTTAATTTGTTTAAAAGATCATTGGGGGATTTATAATCATCCTCTAATTTAAGACATTTCTTCTTATAAGACTTCATTTATGACTTGTATTTGTCACATCTCATAGTAAGAATGAGCCTTTAGAAGCTCTTTATCTATCTCATCAAAATCATCTAAATCTGAATGAGAGTGGAATGAAGTACTTACCTCATTTGGAGAGTATTCTTATGCAATAAAGCAAATGTTGGCAACTTCTCCTTCTTCTTCATCTTTACTTGAGTTATCATCCCAAGTGGCTGAGAAACTCTTCTTCTTCTCTTTATCTCATCTCTTCTTCTTCTTTATCTTGGGATAATTGTATTTGATGTGGCCTTATTTGCCACACTTATAACAAGTGACTTCATTCGATCTCTCTCTAAGATTAAGAGTTGTCTTCTTAAAACTTTTTCTCTCTTTTTTTCTTCTAATTAACTTCTTAGTCCTTTTTGAGAGCTTTGCTAGCTCTTCTTCATTTTTGTCACTCTCTTCATCACTAAAAGTTGTTTCTACCTCCTTCTCCTTAGTTGAGGATTTGAGCTCTAAGGTTCTTCTTTCTTTTTCTAATTTTTCTCCTTGGCCCCTTAGTTTCTTCATTTGCTCATCCTTTTGTAAGGCCAACTCATGAGTTAAGAGTTTGCTAATCAACACATCTGTAGGAACCTTTTCAATCTCTAGATTAGACTCTTGAATGTTGCACGCTCTTGCACCAAACTTATCTAATGTAAGAGTTTTAAGGATTTTTGTGTTTACCTTATAGTTGGTGAGAGTTTGTCCCAATTTTTTCATATTAGTAACGATGGATAAAAGTCTATTTGTCATTTTGGTGATGTTTTCATGATCTTTCATCATGAAGAGCTCCTATTATATCATGTACATCTCTAATCGGCTTGATTTAACAAGTGTTGTGCCTTTATGATAGTTTTCAAGAGTCTTCCAAATGGCATGAGCTATTTAGCAATATTGCACTCTTCCAATCTCTTTCCTAGAGAGAGAGCTTAGAAGGATGGCCATTGCTCTCTTGTTTTTGCCATTTGACCTCCTATGAGCTTTTAACCCAATCTTCCCTTGGAATGAGTTCTTCAATTCCATCCACTACTTTAGAGGGTGGCTTCCATTCTTTGACTATTACATCCCAAAGGTCCCCTACATCTGTATCAAGATAAATCTCCATCCTATACTTTCAATGAGTATAGTCTGATCCATCAAAGTAGGGCTTAAGTTGTGCATGGATTCCTTCTTATGCCATGAACTTTGCTCACCCAATTAAGGCTTGTTTGTGAGACTTAGCTCTAATACCAGTTGTTGGCCTTAGGCACCAAGAAGGGGGTGTTGAATTGGTGTTTAAAAAAATAAAATTAGAATAAAGGAAGGGTATAAAAGATACATAAGACCTTACAATGGTTTGGGTATTAATTAGCCCTGCATCCACTCCCTAATTTTTTGTAATTGGGTGTTTCACTCACTCAAAATGTTGTTTTCAAGCTCGCACCTAACTTTTACACTTTGTGTTTTCAAGACTCACACAACAACCTTTCTTACAAGTATTTTCTAAGGCTCACACTAAAACCTCTCTCAAGTGTTTTCACAGGCTCACATTAAAACCTTTCTCAAGTGTTAATGTAGGCTTTCACTGAAACCTATTACAATTGGTGTTTATGCTCACGCCAAACAATCACTTAAAGAATAGAAAGAATAAGTAGCAAATTTGCAAGAGTTTTGTTACAAGTTAATGAATTCTTTTGCATTTACATCTGTTTGGTAAAGTATTTATAGCTCATACCCACTAAAGATACGTTACACTATGAAGCTCATTAAATCTCCAAATCATGCTAGGCAGATTCTACATTAATTGCATGATAGGTGAAAGTCGCGGTCGCTACTGAGCATTCATGGTCGGGACATTCCAATTTCCATACGGTAGCTAAAAATTGCGACAGAAAACCCCATTTGTATCTAATGGCTAGTCCATGTGTCATCTCCTCATTGGTCCATCAGGAAAATATAGTTGTTGCTTTCTAACTGCCCACAAAAGTTATGGTTGTTATTTTTCTTTGTATAGGGCTTGACTTGGGATGCAAATTCTTTTGTTTAAAGGAGAATTTTCATCTTCATGAATTGCGATTGCTACCCACAATGTCACCCTCATAAATTTTATTCTTCAATGCATACCTGGGACACTTGGTACGCTAAGGTTGTGGACTTGGTTCCCACTATAGTCACTATGAAATTCGCAATCGCGAATAAGACACAACACTGACCGCAAATTCATATGTGATTTTGACACTCCCATCTTTGGATGAATCGCAACAATGTTGATGCCAGTGAATTTGTTTAGCCTAGTTTCACCCTGTTCTTAAGTTAAGTTGCGATCGCAAATTAGAAGTCACTGACCGCGAATTTGGATGAACTTTGCCTCATTTGAAGATTATAAACTCCATCCAACTATCACTTGAAAAACTAACTTAAATCTACAAAACAAAATTTAATGGAAACATTAGAATTAATCAATCTCCTTTATCAAGATCAAAAGAGGTCTAAGACTTAGGATTAACCATCCTAGTCAAACACAACTCTCTCTCTCTCTCTCTCTCTCTCTCTCTCTCTCTATTTTCTACTATTATTTCACTTGCATTCTTACTTACATTATCCTCAAACACCCAAACCTGAGTCAACCAAGAGATACAAGCGACCAGTAAAAAAAAAAAAAACCCTCATCCCTCCTAGTATAGTTTAGAGAAAGAGGAAAATTTAGCCTTAATGCTAGCACACCAAAAGAAAAGGACATTTGAACCCTCTTTTGTACCATAAGCCTCAAAGAATCCAAATCTAGCCTAGAATCAAAGGGAAAGAAATAAAAATAGAGCAAACCCTTCTGATTACACATAATTCCATCTTAAAATAGATAAGGAAAAGGAATCGATCCTTAAACTTCTTAAAAGACAACTTGGGGGAGGTAAATTCTTCAAATCAGGTGACCTACAAAGGTATTGATTAGCAAAACAAGTGGAGGAATTAATGGTGAGGATAGGATGAGAACTCATTTGTCACATAAAAGAGCTCTCTTATTTGAAGCTCATAGTAGAATATCTAACCACACTGGAAGTTTTGGGAAGTGATTACCATGCATATGCATAATAAGGTACGATCAATTTTAGACTTTTTGCCCCAAAAAAAGGCGAAATGAACTGGTGAAATGCTTTGATGCCACAATAATTGGAATAACAAAGCCTCCTCGCACTTTCAAAGTAGATGTAATTCAATTCTGGAAGTCAATAATGAATGGGAAGAGCAACTGCAACTATAATAACAACAAAGCATTAAAAATAAAAAGCCAAGCCTTAAGAATGGCTCAACAGTTCATTACTTGGAACATTAATGTGAGTGCTTAATCCAAAGGCAACTGCACCATCATAGACTTATTCTATCTCTAGTGCTTAAGGAACAAGTAAAGAATCAACACACCTTTATTCTTAATGCAAAGGATTGATGGACAAATGGATAATGGTAATCAATTCGTGATAGGTCACTACATTACCAAAATTGCCAGTATGTAAAGGAAATTCTCCTAATAGAGGAAGAACTTAAAGAAAATAAGATTGCGTTGGAAAAACTGCCATATAAAGAATCGATAAATGAAAATATGCTTTTAAGTATGGGGATCCTTCAAAGACTAAACACTGGCCTAATCAAGAGAATACTAGAAGAAGGAGAGACCCTTAAACGAGAATAAGAGGATGAAGATGTCGAGGAAGCTACTAGAACATGGATTGCTACTTTTCAAAGGACTAGAACTAGTGCACTTACTCCCGCTATGCCTCTCTTTGACTTTGAAAAGAAGATTTTTGATCAATTCGCAACCATTTCTAGTGTAATTCAATTGGTTGAGTCCTCTACCATCCCTCTTCACCAAAAGGTGCAAAAACTACAAAGAGACATGAAGGATGTCAACCAAACCTTAGATTGGATAGTGGAAGGTTCAAATTTATAACTTGGAACTTCAGCCACTCCAACTGAGTTAGATGCAGCTGCTAAGCCCAAGGATAAACCCTTTTACCAACCCTAAGCCCTTACCTCCAATCATCCCTTCCATCTCATGTTGCATATTTTATCTTTGTTTTTTCTATTTTTTTAATCTTTATTTTCTCAAAAATAGTTAATGTAAGGGACAATATGCTTAATGCTATAAATATCTTCTCTCTTTGCTTATACTATCATTTGAGTTTCCATTTCCTTTGTTATTACTATACTTGTGTGTCTCTTTTTGATAATGAAAAAGGGGGAGAAGAAAGAAAAACAATAGTAGAAGTAACTAAGATAGGCGAAGAAGGTATGAGAAAGCAAGCCAAGGAAAATGAGAAGGTATATATTTATGTAAAAAAGATAAGGAAAATGTATCCATTGCATGTAACTTGTTTTAACAATGCATAAAATTTGAAATAAAGGGGGAGTAACTTGAATTTAAATCACATTGTTAGTTTGTTATTGCAAGATTGATTAACCCTAATAGATTGTTTGTCATCATAAAAAAGGAAGGGAGAAAAATGTTGAACCTAACTTGGGAGTTTAGTGAACCAAGCTTATTTTGATGATTTCAAACATCTAAAAGCTAACTCTCGTCCAAGATGGTGTGTAAAATCTTATATAAGTACATCAATATTTTGATTAAAGACTTTTGAAAAAAGAGTTTTTAAAACTCTAAGTATTCAAAGCTAACAAATGTTGTTGCATTTCAATAGGCATTGGTACTTCATCAATGGGCATTAAAGATTCTCAACAAGTGTTGGAGCATCACCTGAGTATGAATAAAGGTTTATGGACTCCTCAACTAACGACTTGCTCAAGAGTCAACATGCAACATCCTTATCCATATTCATTAGCATTCTTACATGATCATATTTATTGCATAAATGATTTACAATTCCACATGAACATATGCAATGGATAAATGATCATTTATATATGTGAATTGGATAAGCACAAAGATGACAATTGCACCATTGCATTCATGACACTTGAACATATATATAACGTTTGTATAGTTGCATGGCAAATTATCTTATGTTGTGTGCATGTTATAACATCATAAAAATGGTGTTTTAGAGCTTATTTAAAGTATAAGGAGCATATGGGGAATAGGAGAAGGATGGAGGTGATGAAGGAGTGAAGAAGAGGGACTAAAAGAAGAAAAGTGAACTTCCAACAAATGGAAATGAAACACTATGATTTTGTCTTATTATAATAGGTTTACAAGTTGAATTTTTCATCCTTTAGGAATAGAATATAGAGGATAAATGTGAGGATAGCAAAAAAAAAAGAGAGAGCTAAAAAAGAAAGAAAAAAAAGGAAGAAGAAGAAGAAGAATAAGAAGAATAAGAAGAAGAAGAAGAAGAAGGAGAAGAGTGAGCTGCCTAGGAAGGAATCCTAAGCTTTTCTGGTTCTGGGGAAATAGGTGAGTTAATTTATCTTCTTCTCATATGAAATGGCTCTCTCATGACATGTTAGTCATCAATGGTTAGTAAGAATTATGAAGTATTCAAGGTAGAGCTCATGTATGGAAATTGAAATTCAAGAGAAACAAAAGCTAATTGTGTTGGTTTTGTTATTAGAGCAGAATTTTATACCCATGATTTCATAACACTAGAAGATGAATTAGTGAAAGTGCAAAATATTAAATTTGGAGCTTTATGCCCCATCTAAATGCATGTAAAACATTTTTGCTTAATTTTGTGTGTGTGAGGAGATATGGCTCCTTCATTAGGGCTAGTTCACAACTAACTAAAATCACCTCAGTCTTTCGATTTTCATATATTTTAATGACTTTATGTGTTGATTGAAATAAAGTGCAAAACATGAATTTTATAGGGTTATATCCCTCTAAATACCTACAAAATAGCTTTGCTTGATTTATTGTGGGGAAAGAGATATGGCTCATTGATTGTGACTGACCCTAAATTCGATGAAATTTGATCTGCCTTTTAATTATGTTTTCTAAGATTTTATTGGCCATAGATTCAGAATTTGATGATGTAAAATACTTGAAAGTTGTATATTTATGTCTGATCTACATGCTTGTAAAATATTTTTGCCAAATTTAACATGGTTGTTGAGATATTGTCCCTTCATTATGACTGATTGTCAACATATTTAAAACCTGCTCATCCTAAGATTTGTCATTTGTTTTGGTGACTTACAAACTAGATTAGACAATGAGTAAAACATGAAAGATGTTCCTTTATGTGTTTTTAAACTTTTGGTAGATCATTTTTTCAATTGGATTTGTACAATTTGAGTATAACCAAGACTATAAACCTACTAAGATTGAGATGACATTGAAATAAGACAAAATTCAAAAATTCATCGCATTTTCTCTATCCCTTATATTGACTTGAAATTCAACTATATTGTATAATTATGTGTCTAGTTTATTTGAAAGTCTATTTTATTTGAAAAAAAATAACCAAGTCATTTGGATACATATATCAAGATTTATTACTGTGAGAGTGTAGCAAGGTTAGCCTACCATATAAGGAAAATATGCATAAACACTAGGCCCACTTGCATGGATCATGCCATAGTTCTATACTACGCATTCACAATCACTTTTTCATACTTATAACCAACCACATATGTATCATTTTAGGATCTCAACAGTTTGAAGATCCCTAGAAAGAGAAACAAACCTACCATAGAGGTTGGTCATATCAAATGGTGAGTAAAAACCATAATTAGATTCTAATGTATATGCGATAATTTTTTGATATGATTATGTTCTTTTACATTTATATATGATTGAATTATTACATTTTACAAGTGAATACAAGTTAAGTGAGAATTATATAGTATTAATGATTACTTGGTATACCATTGTGAATGAACACCTGCATATGGAACTAAAAGGATGTTGTGATAGGCTTGTTAAACACTTGCAAATCACTTGGAAAAGGGACCAATATGTCCTATTGCACATGTTATTAATCAAATGTTTCACTTGTTATATGTTGGCCAGTAAAATCAAATGTCATTTGAATCACATGAATTCTAAGGAGCAGTGTTTGCCTTGCAAGGTCATGACAAAAATCAATCTATTGCATTTGCACTTGCATAGTCAATTGTTATACTTATAATGTATCCTAATGATATTTGATTGTTGGTTATGCCATAAGAATCTGATTATTATTTTTATTCATTAAGTCGCAACTCACCAAATTGCAATTATGTTTTTCAAATACTGAAGCATATGGTTTGGATACTTTAGTGCCTAGAGTTTTGCATAGAGACACATGGTCTATAGGTTATCGGTTGAATTCCAACTCTCTCTCTCTCTCTGTATGTATCATGTACATATATCTAAATAGGAACCAGTTTATGGTCAATAGCCTTGAATATTAGTTAACATATATGTTCATTAAATACATGTTAGATTGTGTATGTATGATGAATCAACCTATATGCATATGTATTTTTGTACATGAATGCCATGATTTATCAATGAAAATGGTCATTACATAACAAACATTGGATGAATTAAATCCTTAAGCCTTGAAATGGGTGTGGCTCATTGATATCTTAATAGGCATTGCATTTTTGCAATAGGTATTGGGCCAAGTGGCTTGAAGTGAATAAAACTTTCAAAATCTTGGTACCGATATTGGATTTTTATCAATAGGTGTTGGAAAAGTTCTCAGGCAAAGCTAAAGTTTTTAGACCCTCCAACGGGGCACTTTCATATTTGCAATAGGCATTGAGATCTTTCTCAATGAGTATTGGAAGCTTGCCAGCAGTCGTTGAAACATTGAAGAAAATCTTGAAAAACAAATCATCAAGTTCATTCCCCTTTTAGAAACTTACAATGGGCATTGTCCTTATCTCAACAAGAGTTGAAGTTGAATTACAATAGGCAATGAGAAGCTCCAACAGTCATTGAAGGAAATAGTGACTAAAAAATTAAAAAATTCAGAACATGAGCATTTAGGCAAATCTCTCTACAACAACTAGTTCTAACGGCTATTTTAATGAGATCAATGACTATTGAAGTTGTATTCTCACCCAAAAATGGTCGTGGAAATTGTCCAATAGGCGATGAGTGACTATTATGTGACATGAAGTCACAACATTATTTTTAATGGCTAGTTCCGTGTCTTTGCTTATAAAAGGACCCTCCCACAATAAATGTGAATAGAGAAAGCAATCTTTAAATAAAATGGTGAAACAAGTGTGATCTAGCTTCAAGGGAAGATCATTGTCAAAAAGCTTAAAAAAGTTATCTTCAAAACAGAGCTGAAGAACAAGCTTTAAGACTTCTCTCAAAACTTTTCACCAAATCAAACATACCTTATGAGTGTATTTTCTATATTGTTTATTGCTTGAGTGAGAGATTTTTTTTCTCATCTTTATGTTGTAAATTCTTTTGAGAAAGCTTTGGTTAGGAGATCTTAAACCAATCTTTGTTAAAGGTCTAAGGTAGTACCTTCAAACTAATTTGGGAAACAGTTTTAGTAGCACTTGAAAGTCTACTTGTAACGGCTTGTTAGTGCCCATAAACTACTACTGTAAAGGTGGTTGATAACACTTGTAAGCTATCTTGATAGTAAAGGGCTTTAATGGGAAAACTAGAGAAGATGATGTAGACAGGATTGTGTCGAACCTCCATAAACTGATTATCTCGATTCTTCATTATTTTCGCACATATTTTTAATTATTTTTACTTGTCATTTCTCTATTCAATATTTTTACTTGTCATTTCTCTATTCAACCTCTTTCTAGGGTAACAAGGGACAACATAGTAAAATTCAAAATTCTTGAAGATAGTAGATTACTGTGAATGGTTAGCCAATATAGTACTAGTACCGAAAAAGGATGAAAGAGTAAGGATGTGTTTACTACATGGATTTAAATAAAACATGCTTAAAGGATGACTTTCCTTTCGCACATAGACGCACTAGTTGATAGTGCCGCAACTTATGTCATGTAGTCCTTTATGGATAGATTTTCTGGATACAACCAGATTCTCATAGCTATCATGTATTAGGTAAAATAACTTTTATCACAAAATAGATGATGTGTTGTTATAAAGTAATGTCGTTTGGGTTAAAGAACGCAGGGTGAAATACCAACACTAGCAACTGCCATATCACATAACTTAATCCATAAACAGGTAGAGGTGTACATTGATGACATGATGATGAAGTCAAAAATAAGAGAATGGAACTTTCAAGCTTTGGAAAATTTTTTGAAGAGAGTCGATGAGAACAACTTTTATTGTGAATGCTAAGGGAAAAGTGTTTGGAGAACATGTAATCCTAAGGCATCAGACTCACTCCTTCACTTTGAATGATGTGTTTAGAATGATAACAAAACTATGGTTTGAAGGATAACAAAACTATATTAAAACCAAGAGAAGTTGTAATGTTATACCTTAGTGTTTTTGGATGATTTGAATAGACCCAATAAACGTTAAAAGGGGAGATTATTCTGAATGCTATGGGAAAAATGTTTGGAGAACATGTGAACCCCAGACCCAACAAACATTAAAAGGCCAAAATAAGTTTAATGGGCATTGTGCAAATTCAACGAGCATTGAACATCTCCCAACAAGCATTAGGCCATTCAACGGTAATTAAAGAATAAGTAATGGATGTTGATTAGATGCAACTATTTTGCCAAAGTCTTTTGTACCTTATAAAAACCATTATCCATTTGCAAAAAATGTTGGAGAAGTACTCTAGGTTGAGCTATAATGGACCTCATCGCAGGCATTGAAGTTTCACAATAAGCATTAATCTGAGCTAGTAGCAGACCTTGCTAATTCACAACAGGCATGGGAAAAGTGTCCAAGCCTGAGGTAAAGCTTTTGGAACTCGAAATAGGCATTGGCCCTTCTCAACAGGCATTGAAGGAGTTTCTAATAGGCATTGCAAATTGCTCAACAAACATGGAAAACAATAGTACAAAGTTTGAAAAATAAAGCATGAAGCTTAATCTTTCTGAAAATGAAAAATGGGCATTGTTCTCTCTCTAAAAAGTGTTGTAGTCAAAGCCAATAGGCATTGAAAGACATTAAATAAGCATTGGAAGTAACCATTACAAGTTTAATGGTTGTTGATGAAGAACAACGGGTGTTGTCATTTCTAACGGTTAGTTTTGCAGAAAAGCTATCAGACATAACGTCAGTTATTCCAACGACTAGTTTTGTGCTTGGCTATATAAGGAGCATTTTTGGAGTTTAGAAAGGTTAGAAATCATTATGAACAAGTGTCAATACCTTTGTAACTCCTTTAACTTTTTATGCAAACCTTTTTAAGTGTTGCTTTGTAGTTGGGTAGAATGAGTTTATTTTTGTTACTCTTTTAAGAGTAGTTTTTCTTGAGCTTAAATTATGTATTAGTTGTATATTTGAGAGACATAGACATTGCTTAGATCTTTCCTTGTTAATGGTTGTATTGTGCCTAGAAAAATACAAAGGGGTAGGTTATTCCTAAGCCTATAAAGGGACAGGTTATTCTTGAGACTATAAAAAGAAGGTTTTTCCTTAGCCTAAAAAAGGAAGGTTTTGTTCATGAGCTAGAAAAAGAATAGATAGGCCTAAGTGAAAACTTGGGAAGTGGAGTAGGCAAGTTGTTGAACCACTACAAATCCTTGTGTTGATTTATGTGTTTATAGTTTCCATTTTAGTTGCATGTGGTTGTGTTTTTTTTTTTTTTTATTACAACCCAATTCACTCTCCTCTTGAGTTGTCTCATCACTATTTAGTCCAATAAACTTGAGAATGAATCCCAATAAGTGTGTGTTTAGGGCCACCTCTAGGAAGCTATTAGGACATGTGATCAGTGAAAAAGGCATTGAGGTGGATCTGGATAAGGTAAAGGATATTCTAAAAATACCCATACCTAAAATAGAGAAAGAGGTCTAAGGTTTCCTTGCTCACTTTAGTATATTAGCTAGTTCATAGCAAGGTTCACTCCTATGTTGTGAACAAATTGTTTAGTGGATTAATTATCTTATTTTTATAATTTATTCATCTTGAAATCCATCCATTCCCATTGATTTTGATTTTATTATAGACATAATACTAGGAAATGGTTTTTTGTAGGATAAAAATGGAGAAAACCAAAGTACATGTTAAGGGAAGAAACATACGGTCGTGCACCTAAAGGAGTGCAAAAAGGGTAAAATATAAGTATGATGCATGATCAATTCATACAACTGTTCATATGAAAGACTTAAGGTATATGCAAGGCCTTAGAGATGTACACGACTATGTCTTGATGGGCATATGACCATGTGCCTCCTTGTTAGTAGAAATGCAATTATACTTTGAGGGTTTCTCTTCTCTATGAAAAAGGGAGTTCTTTCATTTCTTACATGGGATGGTTGAGGCACTACATAAAGAGGGAGTTAAGCCAAAATTAGGGCATAAGGGAATAAACTAAGAAGGAGATTATTGTTTAAGAAAAGGTTTACATAAATTTCCTATAGAAAGAAGGTGCAAGAATTAAAACAATCAAGAAGAAGTTCATGGCTATTCTTGGAGCTATTTTTATTATTTTATTTTATTCTCTTTATTTAATCATGAACTAAACTTTCATTGGCCAGTGTTATAAATGGATATTGTATAAATTTCATTAGGGCTTCCTTAATTTAAATAGATTTGGTTTCTTGCTTCATTAGTACTAGTAATTATTGAGTTTTTATTATTTGATCAACTAGCCATTGATTATTTTAGTTTTGTGAATTGATAATGGAGACTTGCTTTCCATAAAATGAAACCTTCAATAATTCCTTTGTTTTGTTATTGAGTTGAGGAACCTTAACAAACCACTGCTATCATTAGGGTCTTATTTTGTCAAGCAATTACATGATGTCTATCTTGTAAGTTGAGGAACCTTCAGCTTAACATGCTCTTGTATGTCAATTTCTACTCGAGAAGGATTGATTGATTACCATAGTGACTTGATAGTAATACTTATTGCATGAACCAATTAGGTAAAGATTAAGGATCCAATTGTAAGTTTATCAAGTGAATTTGAAACCCTAGCTACTCACATCCATTGATTATCTCTCATCTTTTTTAGTATTTGCATTATTTTCTATATTTACAATTAGTAATAAATCTTAAACTATTGGTTCTCTTGATAATATAAGATCCAAGATATTTAGCGTAACATCCTCATCCATATTCATTAGCATTATCACATGAACATATTCATTGCATAAATGATTTAAAATTCCACATGAACATAAACATAGGATAAATGATCATTTAGACATTTGAATTCAATAAGCACGATGATGACACTTACACCATTGCATTTGGGACACTTGAACATATATGTAATGTTTGTATAGTTGCACGACAGATTGTCTTATGTTGTGTGCATGTCATAACATCATAAATAATGGTGTTATAGAGCTTATTTAAAAGTATAAAGAGCATCTAAGGATTAGGAGATGGATGGAAGTGATGAAAGAGTGAAAAAGAAAGACTAAAAGAGGAAAAGTGAAATTCCAACCAATGAAAATGAAACATCGTGATTTTGTCTTATTACAATAGGTTTACAAGTGGAATTTTTCACCTTTAGGATTAGAATAGAGAGGTTAAATGTGAGATACAACATAAGAAAGAGAGAGCTAAGGAAGAAAGAAAGAAAGAAAGAAGAAGAAGAAGAAGAAGAAGAAGAGGGAGAAGAGTGAGCTGCCTAGGAAAGAATCCTAAGTTTTTATGATTATGGGATAATAGATAAGTTAATTTATCTTCTTCTCATATGAAATTAACCCTTTATGACATGTTAATCGTGCATGGTTAGTGAGAACTATGGAATATTTAAGGTAGAACTCTTGGATGGAAGTTGAAATTCAAGAGAACAAGAGCTGATTGTGTTGGTTTTATTGTTAGAGTAGAATTTTTTACCCACAAGTTCATAACCCTAGAAGATGAATTGAGGAAAGTGAAAAATATGAAAGTTGTAGCTTTATGCCCATTATAAATGCATATGAAATAGTTTTGCTTGATTTTGTGTGTGTGAAGAGATATGGCTCATTCGTTGTGACTGACCCTGTACCCCGATGAAACCTCACCTGTCTTTTAATTCTATTTTTCGAGAATTTGATGGTCATAGATTCATAATTTGGTGATGTTACAAACTTGAAAGTTGTATATTTATTGTATTATCTACATGCTTGTAAAATATTTTTGCCAAATCTAGCATGGTTGTTGAGATATTGCCCCTTCATCATGACTGATCCTCACTATGTTGAAAACCTGCTCACTTTGAGATTAGTCATTTGTTTTGGTTACTTTATAGACTGAATTAAACAATGAGTAAAACATGAAAAATGTTCCTTTAAATGTTATGTAACTTATGATAAATCAGTTTTGCAATTTGATTTGTACCATTTGAGATATACCTAGGAATGTAAGACCTACTCAGATTGAGATGACATCAAGATAGGGAAAAATTCAATAAATTCATCACATTTTCTATGTCTTATATTAATTTGAAATTTAAGTATATAGTATCATTCTGTATCTAGTTTATTTAATAAAATAATGAAGTTATTTAGATGAGTATATGTAGAGTTATTGTTGTGAGAGTGTAGCAAGCTCAAGCTACCACATGAGGAAAGTATGCATAAACACTAGGTCCACTTGCCTGGATCATGCCATAGTCACAAACCAAGCATTCATAATCATTTTTACATACTTATAATCGTATGTCTATGAAATGTTAGGATCTCAACACTTTGAGGAAGCCCTAGAAAGAGAACCAAACCTACCATAAAGGTTGCTCACATCAAAAGGTGAGTAAAAACCATAATTAGATTCTACTATAAATGTGTGATAATTTTATAATATGATTATGTTCTATTACATGTATATGAGATTGAATTGTTACACTTTACATGTGAATACAAGTCAAGTGAGAATTATATACTCTTAATGATTACTTGGTATATCATTGTGAATGAACACTTACATATGGAACTAAAAGGATGTTGTGACGGCTTGTCAAACACCTATAAATCACATGGAAAAGGGACTAATATGTCCTATTGGCACATGTTATTGATTAAATGATCCACTTATTATATGCTGACAAGCAAAATCAAATGTCACTTGAATCACATGAATTCCCGAGAGTAGTGTTTGCCTTGCAAGGTCACAATAAAAATCAATCTATTGCATTGGCTCTTGCATAACAAATTGTTATATTTGTAATGTATCCTAATGATATTTGATTATCGGTTGTGCCATAAGAATCTGATTACTATTTTTTTCATCGAGTCGCAACTCATCAAATTGCAATTATGTTTTTTTTTATACTAAAGCATTGGGTTTGGATACCTTGATGCATAAAGTTTTGCTTAGAGACTCATGGACCGCACATCGTCAACTAAATTCCAACTCTTTCTCTCCTTGTGTCATGTACATATATCTAGATAGGAAATAGTTTGTGGTCACTCGCCTTAAACATTAGTTAAGATACATATACATTAAATACATATTGGATTGTGTATGTGTGATGAATAAACCTTTATGCATATGTATTTTTGGACATAAATGCCATGATTTGTAAATGAAGATGGTCATCACAGTTTTTGGTATCAGAACAAAGATAGGTTCCATGCGGACATACATATGAACATGACATGACTTTTGCACTATTATGCATTTTCATATGACATAGTTATATATGTCTATGGGGCATTAGCAGAGGGTAGTCATGGTAGTACCCATGGCTCACCAAGGAGAGAGGCGTTAGCCAATTTGCATTCCATAGAAACATCATACCAATAATTAAGAGATCAACTTGCTGATAGACTTAGATCTCCTACACATTCTCATGCACAACATATATCTCATGGTCAACCACAACATAGAATTAGTGAACCAATAGTGTAGGGTCCAAAGATTCAAAGAGAGAGAAGGTATGATAAATTAAGAAAAGTAGGTGTAGTTGACTTCAGTGGTACAATAGATCCATCAGTGGCACCATAAATCCATTAGTGGTAGAGACATGGCTAAAAAGAACACAGAGACTTTTGAATTTTATGAAATGCACACCAGGAGAAAAGTTTTACTATGCAGTGTCGCTATTACAGAGGGATGCATATGATTAGTGGGAAACCATTATAGGGAGTGATGCCAAGCTCCAGTGCTTACATGAGTTGATTTTCGTCATGAGATCAATAAAAATTACATGCCAAAAGTGTATGAAGATGATGAAAGAAGGGAATTTCTGATCTTAAAGCAGGGAGAGATGACTATAGCTGAGTATGAGGTAAAATTTAATCAATTATCTCATTATGCATCCTTCATTATGGCCATTAACAAAGACAAATGTTGAAAGTTTGAATAAGGACTAAGATATGAGATTAGAAGTAAGATCATAGCCGCAAATCTTGAAAGTTATACCAAGCTAAAAGCTGCTGCAATCAGGGTGGAAAGATTAGAAAAAGAAAAGATAGAATAACGAGTAAAAAGAGGGCCTATTAAGTTTGTAGGAGATTTTAATAGAAAGAAAGGTAAATGTGGAGATTATATGCCATCACAGTCCAGTGCTAGGGGTGGTTACTCTAATTATAGAGGCAGAGGATTAGAAGTTTCATCGTATGCAAGCAGAGGTCAAGGCCAAGTTACGCAACAATGGTCCTCATGTGTACATTGTGGCAGGCAACATATGGGTGAATGTTTAAAATTGACTAAGGGTGCTACTTTTGTAGATCTCTTAATCATATGCTTAGAGATTATCCTAAAAGATCTAGAATGTCAAAATGAAGCAGAGGCAGAGGTAGAGCTACATCAGAGTCCATAGTTGAAGTTTCAAGGGCAAGTAGAGTTAGAGTATCATTTGGCAGGGGCAGAAGCACAGGTAGAACAACCACAATTGGCCAAGGTATGAGCAGATCAGAAGTTCAGAGTTATAGACCCCCAACATAGGCTAGAGTATTTTCCATGACTAGGCAAAAAGATGTTGCTGCTGCAGAAGCAATCACTAGCAAACTTTTTCTCCATGATTTAGAAGTTGATACATTAATTGATCCTGGCTCCACACATTCATTCATTTCATTAAACATGGCCATAATTATGTAGTAATCATCAACCTTTAAGTTTTAATTTATGTTTTAGTACTCCTTTAAGATATGTGATGATTGTGGATTAGGTATGTCATGATTGTGTGATTCACAGTGATGATGTTAAGTTGAATGTTGATCTAGTACTGTTGCCACTCTGTGAATTTGATGTGATACTGGGTATGGACTGGTTATCCAAATATCATGCAATAGTGAATTGTTTTACTAAGGAAGTTATTCTAGAATGTCCAAATCATTCAAGGGTTATGTTTCAAAGGGAAAGGCAAATTGTACCTGCATGTCTAATTTCTACTATCAAGGCTTTTCACATGATTAAAAGTGGTTGTGAGGCTTATTTGGCACATGTGCTAGACACAAGGTTCACAAATAAATTACTTGAGAATATTTTTATGGTAAATGAGTTTTTAGATGTTTTTCCAACTAACTTACCTGGCTTGTCACCTGATAGGGAGATAGAATTCACAATTGAGTTAGTCCTAGGAACTGCACCGATATCTATTCCACCTTATATGATGCCTCCAACTAAGTTAAGAGAATTAAAGACCCAATTGCAGGAATTACTTGAAAAGGGATTCATCAGACTGAGTGTGTCACCTTGGGGTGCTACAATATTATTTGTTAAAAAGAAATATGGGACAATGAGGTTGTGTATTGATTACAGGCAGTTAAATTGGTTTATTGTGAAGAACAAGTATCATTTACGAAGAATAAATGATCTATTTGACCAATTACAAGGAGCACGGGTGTTTTCTAAAATTAACCTAAAATCAGGATATTATCAGCTGAAAATTTCAAACCTCGATGTACCAATGACAACTTTTTGAACCAAGTATGGGCATTATGAATTTTTAGTGATGCCATGTGGTTTGACTAATGCACCAGCTACGTTTATGGCTCTTATGGACAAAGTGTTCTAGCCTTACTTAGACAAATTTGTAATTGTGTTCATTGATGACATACTAGTGTATTCAAGGAGCAAAGAGGAGTGTGAACAACATTTAAGGATTTTGTTACAAATTTTGAGAGAAAAATGATTGTTTGCTAAATTAAACAAGTGTGAGTTCTAGACTGACCATGTAGTATTTTAGGACATATAGTTTTTGAAAAAGACATAGAGGCGGATCCAAACAAAATTGAAGCAATAGTAAAATGGAAAACCCTAAAAATGTTGCATAAGTCTAAAGTTTCTTAGGACTAACTAGGTATTATCATCGATTTGTTGAGGGGTTTTCACTTATAGCTGCTCTTTTGACTAAGTTACTTCGAAAAATGTACCATTTAAGTGGTCTAAAGCATGTCAGGAGTATTTTGATGAATTAAAAGTTAGATTGACATATGCTCTGATGTTAGCCATTCCTACTAGTAATGGAGGATTTGTAGTATATAGTGATGCCTCTCATCAAGGTTTGGGATGTGTTTTAATGCATCATGGTAAGATAATTGCATATGCATCTAGACAACTAAAACCTTATGAATTATCTTACCTAATACATGACCTAAAACTTGTTGTCATTGTGTTTGCTTTGAAAATATGGAGACATTACTTGTATGAAGAAACTTTTTAGATATTTACAAATCACAAGAGCTTGAAGTATTTGCTGAGCCAAAAAGAATTAAACATGAGATAGAGGCAGTGGTTAGAACTGCTAAAGGATAACAATTGTACCATTGAGTATCACCCAGGGAAGGAAAACATGGTTGTTGATGCTTTAAGCAGGAAATGAAGAAGTGGTATAACTCATTTATAGGTATTTCCATTGTCTTATTTAGTTCAATTACGAGCTATAAATAAGGAACTAAACATACAAAGTAATAAGGTATTGATTGCTACTTTTCAAGTGAGACCAATGTTGCATGATCAAATTAAAGAAGCACAAGGTAAGGATCCAAAGTTACATAGAATGATTGAAATGGTAAAACATAGGAGACATAGAGATTTTGATATTTGAAATGATGCCTTGATCTTGGGTTCTTGTATTTGTGTGCGTAATGTTGATAACTTACAAAGAGAAATCCTAGAAGAAGCACATAATGCTCCATATGTCATGCATCTAAGAATGACGAAATGTATAATACCTTGCGATCTCATTTTTGGTGGGCTAAAATGAAGAAACATGTAGCAGCCTATGTTTCAACATGTTTGACTTGTCAGCATATCAAAATGGAACATTAAGCACCAGCTAGAAAATTGAAACTATTGACGATTCTAGTATGGAAATGGAAAAGAATAACCATGGACTTTGTATATGGGTTACCAAAAACTTTGAAGAAGAATGATGCTCTATGGGTGATCATTGATAGACTAACTAAGTCAACTCACTTTTTGCCTATTCGATGGGGTAGTTCACATAAGCACTTAGTCAAAAAATATGTGGATGAAATTGTCAGATTACATGGTGTTCCAATGTCCATTGTATCAGATAGAGATCCACAATTTACAGCTCAATGTTAAGTCAATTTCCAATAGGCTTGGGTACCAAGTTGAGTTTTGATACTACTTTTCATCCTCAGACAGATGGGCAATTAGAAAGGACAATTCAGACACTTGAAGATATGCTTCGAGCTTGTGTGATAGAGTTCAAAGGTGCATGGGATGAATATACTGCCTTGATTGAATTTGCTTATAATAAACATTATCATATCAGTATAAAGATGGCACCATATAAAGTACTATGTGGAAGAAAATGGTCATTACAATTTTTGGGATGAGGAACAGTCGCGTGTTTTAGAAGGACCATAACTAGTGTAAGGCACTATGGATAACATAAAGGTAATCAAGAGCAAACTTAAAGCAGTACAAAACAGGCAAAAGAGCTATGTAGACCAACACATAAGAGAAATGGAATATGAGTTTGGGAGACAAAGTGTTCTTTTGAGTTTTACCATGGAAAAGGATAATTATATTTGGCAAGAAGGGGAAACTGAGTCCTCAATACATAGGACCCTATGAGATCCTAGAAAGCATCAGTCCATTGGCTTATAGGTTAGCACCACCACTTGAGATGGCTCATATTCATGATGTATTCCATGTGAGTATGCTAAGAAAGTATCGGTCTAATCCTACACATATACTTAAGGATCCAGCAATAACAATTGCAGATTATGTAAGTTACATTGAGGAACTAGTGGAAATCATTGGTTATAAGACAAAATAGTTACGAAATTGAGAAATCCCTTTAGTTAAGGTGTTATGGAGAAACCTCTTACAAGAAGAGGCTATATGGGAAATTGAAGAGAACATGAAACGATAATATCCATATTTGTTTATAGGTATTAAATTTCGAGGACGAAATTCTTTATAAGAGGGGAAGAAATGTGACATCCCCATCCACATTCATTGGCATTATCACATGAATATATTTATTGCATAAATGATTTGAAATCCCACATGAACATATGCATTGGATAAATGATCATTTAGACATGTGAATTGGATAAGAACAACAATGACACTTGCACTACTGCATTTGGGACATTGAACATATACATAATGTTTGTATAGTTGTCTGGCAAATTGTCTTATGTTGTGTGCATGTTATAGCATCATAAATAGTGGTAAGCTCTTAAAAAAGTTCATAACCTCTAAGAATTCTAGGCTAGAGCAACATAAAAAGAATATGAGGTGAATAGAGACCAAAATGGATCAAGCCACTAAAAACCACTCATCCTCTATCCATAACCTTGAGATCCAAATAAGACAAATAGCCAACGTACTTAGCTCTAAATCCCAAGGTACCTTGCCTAGCAATTCTAAAACCAACCCAAAGAACCAAGTGAAAGGCGTCACTTTAAAAAATTATAAGGAACTTCAATCTATGGAGGACAAAGAGGAGAAAAAGGAAGAAGGCAAAGTATGGGTAAGCAAAGAAGAAGAACCAATCGAAGAGGACAAACCTAAAGAAAAAATAAGCCCATATGTACCTCTCGTTCCTTTCCCTTCAAGATTCAAGAAACATTAGATGGACAAGCAATTTGCAAAATTTTTAGACATGCTTAAAAAGATCTAAAAATTAGAGGAATGGTAAAAATATTCATGTATACTTCCTCTATTTTTGGTATTACCATTGATGCTTGTTTGGCTAATATTGATAGGGTTTTAGAAAGATACGAAGGGACAAGCCTTGAGCTCAATTGGGAGAAGTGTCATTTCATGGTACAAAAGGGCATTGTGCTTGGGCATATGATTTCTTTCAAAGGAATTGAAGTGGATCATATAAAGATCAAAGTGATAGAGAAATTGCATCCCCCAACCTTCATGAAAGGGAAATGGAGTTTTCTAAGCCATACATGATTTTACCAAATTTAGTGAAAAAGGTATTACCAAAAGTATTTTTGCAAAAGAAATTTGCTTCAAATTTGTTCAACCAATTTCTTTAAAAGAAATTAATCTTCTACAAGAATCTTCTATTTATGCTAATGTTAATTTTGTTAATCAAAAGAAAAAAAATTTATCAGAAGAAATACATATTTTATGAATCAAAGATAATCTTCAAAATTCTTTTGTTAAAAAGAAAGTTAAAAATATCACCCAATGGACTTGATCATTGGTGATACCTCCAAGGGTGTAAGTACTAAATCACAACTTCATCCTTTAGATAACAATTTTGCTTTTGTTTCTCAACTTGAGCCAAAGTTAATTGATGAGGCTCTTGATGATAAGAGTTGGGTGCTTGCTATGCAAGAGAAAC